>JAOWBN010254867.1:0-11433 GCA_028565015.1 Pinguicula moranensis | reverse complement strand
CCCGCCCCACCCATTTTTTAATGGGCGGCGATTGGTATTATATAAAAAATACGCAAGCGGGGGCTGGTTGTTTTCCAAACAGGCCGGTCGCAGTCTCAATTTTTGAGCCCGCATGTTTTTTCGACTCGCCCGTTTTATTATTTAAAAATAAAAATAAAAAAATATTAAAAAAACAATAAAATATTAAAAAAATTATAAAATATATTTAAAAAAATTATAAAATATATAAAAATGGTGGCGGAGCCGGCCTGTTTTGAAAATGGGTCAGCGGGCCCTGCCCATTTTTTCAATATTTGCATTCTGGGCTGAAAATTCAACCGTTTACCCATAAACCCGGCCCACTTGTTTGCCGACCACTACCCCTCATTAGAGATTGACGGTTCAGTTTCTGCCAACCGAATTGTTGGAAAAATTTGGTTGGCGGTTGGCAAAAATACCAACCACAACATAACTTTCTCTGGCCAATTTTGTCATAATCTAATTTTTTACGGTTTGCGGTTCAGTTGCCGATTTTCGCTGATTCGATTGTCACTTTTAGTTCCTGTAGGTTCCGCTAGTTTCAGACCAGTTTCATAACGTTTTCGACCAATTTTTAACATAATTTTTATTTAAAAAGAAGTTGTTCGGCTGACCGCCGATTTTCGATAGAAAATGTTCATCTCAACCCCTCATTTGAGTAGCCATCCTAACTACTTAGACATGGGCGGTTCGGTTGGCGGTTACCGAACCGCCAGTTTTTTACCGGGGTTTGTAAAAATGCAAACCTTCCTAACCTTGAATATCCGGTTTTGCCCGGTCCGATTATCTCCGGTTGGCGGTTTGGTTGCCGAAAACCTCCGATTCGGTTGACGGTTTTGGTTCAGGACGGTTTCATGACGGTTCCAACACAGTTTAAATCCGGTTCAAACCTTCGGCGTAACCGAGTTTTTTTTTACTCTTTTAAAGAAATTTTTTACTTCTTTTAATTTTTTTAGAAAAAATAATTTTTTTATATTTGTCATTTAAATCTATACAAAAAATATATATTTTTTAAGTTCCATAAACGAATAAACTTATAATAATAAACATATTAATATAAAAATATTATTTACATATAAGCATATAAATTTATAAATTAAAATATAACTGAAACTACATTAACCATATAAATGAAGTCACATTTATATTTATAACAATAATACAGATAAATATACGTTATCATTTATATTTATAATTTAAATTAATTTATATTTACAATATAATTAAAAAAAATAAAAAGGAGGGGAATGGCTTCAATTCAACTATAAATTAATTTAAAAATAGGTTTGTAAAGTTATAAAGTTAAAACTCATGTTTGTAAAACTTTTATAATATATAAATTTATAAGTTTAGGATTTAGTTTTTATAGTATTTTTAGGATTTTTAAGGTTTTAGATTTTTTAGAGTTTGAAAAGTTATAAACTTAGTTTTTTAGGATTTTTACGTTTTTTTAGGGTTTTTAGGGTTTAAGGTTTGAAAAGTTATAAAAATTATAAAAATTATAAAATTTAAAAACTTAAACTTATATAACTTATAAAATTATACAAATTGTATAACTTTTATAATTTATAAACTTATAAGTTTTGGATTTAAGATTTTTAATTTTTATTATAATTTTTAGGGTTTTAAATTTTTTAGAGTTTTAAAAGTTATAAAACTTAATAACTTGTAAAATTTAATAGTTATATAGATTAAATTATATAACTTGCAAAATTAAAAAACTTATAATTTTTTTAACTTATAAAACTTAAAAATTAAATTTGTATACTTTATAAAATTATATATATATATAAAATTGTATAACCTTTATATTTATATAAGTTAAAAATGTACATGTTATACAAGTTTCTAACTTTTAAGTTTTTATAAGTTAAAATTTTACAACTTACTAAGTTATTATATTTTATAAATTATATAAATTATAACTTATACAAGATTTTAAGTTTTATAAGTTAAAAAAGTTAATAAGTTAAGAGTAACAAAATTTTAAAATTTTATAACTTTTATAAGTTTATAATTTTTATTAACTTTTCAAATCTTAAAAACCCTAAAATACCAAAAAAAAAAAAAAAGTCAAAAAATTTCATAAAAAATCTGACAACTTTTCCGGCGGGAAACCGCAGGAAAAGTGGCCATTTCTTTTTGAATTTTTTTAATATTATTTTATTTTCGGGCGGTTTTTCGCTGGAAAACTGTCGGAAAACGGTTTTGACCGGCCAAAACTATATTTTATTTTTTTAAATATATCCTGGCCAGTTGAAACCTCCGAAAATCGGCGGTTTTAATGTTTTTGAATTTGTTTTTATTCAAACCTCCGGTTTTGTAACCTCCGATTTGCGAAACCTTCGATTTTAGCCTGTCCGAAGTCCAAAAATCGACGGTTAGTTGGTTTTAGCCGGTCTTTGAAAATGCACATGTTTATTAACTCGTGTCACGACTCTTCCTAATGGACTTCTCCAAAGAAAACATTTGTTATTTTTCCTTTTATTTTATAACAGTTCGTATGTATGAATTAATTACTCGTACAAATCTTTAATCCCTCTAATAATTAATATCCTCTGGCCAATCCCTTTCTCGTGCCTTTTTCGGAAAGAGGCCACATGACCGCGAGGCTCTGCCATAATCCAGAACATGCCCTAGTTCATGCAAACAAACTGTCCGGATATCAAACGCGGATGGGTCAACACCACTTGTTCAATTTTTCTCGCCATCCAAGTGGACTCTTCTAGTTTCTAGCCGGAATGCATGCTGTCACTTGTCCGCCCGGCCCGTCAAATGAAGGTCGTTGCCGTGATCCTGGTTAGGGAAACCGATCTTGACATTGGTAAAGTCAGCGGTGGAGGCAAGGGTGGACCTGGAGGGCCATGGTTGTTAACGACTGAATAAAACTTGAAAGCTTGATTGATTTTCATTCATCGTTATAAGTACATATATATAGGGAAGTATATAGATCCAACTACATATATAGATCCAACTACCTCCCATCTAAATAGGTAGCATCTAATTATTTTGGTAGTTGAGTTGCTTTTTCTTTCCAACTACCTTTCATCTAATTATTTAGGTAGCATCGAATTGTTATCCATACCTAACACTCCCCCCTCAAGTTGGGCTATCGAATCTCCGACACCTAACTTGCTCAATGTAATTTCAAATGCTTTCTTTGAGACCGCCTTAGTCAGAACATTTGCTAGTTGGTCTTCAGATCGTATAAAAAGAAGACTCAGAGTGTTGCCTTCTAACTTCTCTTTGATGAAGTGTCGGTCCACTTCTATGTGTTTTGTTCGGTCATGTTGGACTAGATTTCCTGAAATACTTATTGCAGCCTTGCTATCAAACCAAAGAGGTGTTGGGGTGTTGACTTGAAAACCAATATCAATAATAAGTTTTGTTAACCAAAGTACCTCAGTTAGACCCCGGGCTACTCCTCTGAATTCAGCCTTAGCACTGGAGAGAGATACCACTTTTTGCTTCTTGCTTCTCCAAGTAACAAGGTTATCGCCGACCATCATAAAGTATCATGCGGTTGAACTTCTGTCTACCTGATTTTCAGCCTAGTCTGCATTAGTGTACCCCTGAATGTTCAGATGTCCAGATTTTTTAAAGATTACTCCATATCCTGCTGTTCCTTTTAAATAGCAAACTATCCTCTAAGCGGCATCCATATGATGAGTTTGAGTCTTGTGCATAAACTGACTAATTACTCCCACAGTATAGGCAATATCAAGTCTAGTGTGTTATAAGTAGATTATTTTTCCAAAAAATCTCTGACACTCCTCTCGATTCGCCAGGCTTGATGTTTCATCAAACTGGAGTTTATGATTTACCATCATTGGTGCATCTGCAGGTTTGCAATATAGCATCCCTGTTTCTGCCAAAAGATCCAGTATATACTTTTTTTGTGAGATGAATATTCCATGAGTCGATCATAATACCTCAATTCCCAAAAAATACTTCAGCTGACCCAAGTCATTATCTCATACTCTTGAAACAAGTTCTCTAAGTCTTCGGATTTCTTCAATATCACTTCCAGTAATAATCATGTCATCAACAAAAATGGTGAGGCAAGTGATCAGTTCCCCTTGTTTCTTAAGGAACAAAGTATGGTCCGAATTACTCTGGACGTATCCATATCTATTCATGGCAATTGAGAACCTTCCGAACAAGCTCTGGGAGATTGTTTAAGCCCATATAACGCCTTCTTCAAATGACAAGCTTTGCCTTTCGTAAATTCTGAAGCTTACCCTGGAGGTGTTTCCATGTATAACATTTTCTTCTAGATCTCCATGTAAAAAGACATTTTTTTACATCAAATTGATGAAGAGACCAGTCTAGATTTGCTGCGATAGAGAAAAGTACCCTAATAGTATTAATCTTCGCGATGGGTGAAAACTTTTCAGAGAAGTCTATATCATAGGTTTGGGTAAATCCTTTAGCCACAAGTCTGGCATTGTACTTCTCAATTGTTACATCGGCATTGTGTTTGACAGTATATACACAGTGGCATCCTACAAGACGTTGCCCCGGTGGGTGAATATATTTTTCCCATGTTTTGTTTTTAAGTAAGGCCCTCATTTCGTCTAGCATGGCTTGTCTCCGTTCAGGTTTTTCTTGGGCCTCAGCTATGGTTCGTGGCACCTGTACAGTATAAACAAAAGCAAGGAAAGATATAGCTTTTTTAGTTAAACTCCCCCGTCTAGATTAGCCGTGGGATACCTCGATGCCCTCGGGACATGATCTGGCTCATATCGTCGCGCTGGAACACCCCGATTCTTTCTTGGAGGAAGAACATATCCGTCAAACCCTTCTGTGTTCTACTCAGAAATAGGATCAAGAGACATAACTTCAATATCTGGTTCAATACGTCCCTCGAAGGACCCAGTCGAAGGAGATGTGGATGTAGTGGCATCAGTCGCAGGGGTGGCTTCTGCTGGGGCTAGTTGTAGTTCCATAGGAGATGACTCGGTGGTTCTTGTGGCAAGCTCTTGTGGAATAGTAGAATGCAAGCTTGATCGTAGCAACCAACTGAGTGGATCACCT
Organism: Pinguicula moranensis; assembly: GCA_028565015.1. NCBI lineage: Eukaryota > Viridiplantae > Streptophyta > Magnoliopsida > Lamiales > Lentibulariaceae > Pinguicula > Pinguicula moranensis. The sequence goes on along the minus strand of JAOWBN010254867.1, from coordinate 6,378 downwards.
AAACACTTCCTCTAACCACGAGGCTGGGAAGGATAAAAAAACTCAAGCTCAAGAAAATTACAGTCTAGAGTTGTATACATCAGGCGGGTAGGAGGATGATGATAGCGGTACCCCTTCACATGAACATTGTACCCCACGAAGACACATTTAAACACACAAGGATCAAATTTAGTTCGGTCCTATCATTGAATATGGACAAAAATAGAACTCCCAAAGACCCTAGGGGTTAATGTTAGTGGGGTAGTCTCATGTATATGTGTGGAGAAATTATGTACAAGGGTATCGAATTTAAGGGCACGGGTCAGTAATCTATTAAGGAGATAAGTAGCAGTGGAAACGGCTTCAAACCATAGGAAGGAGGGCACTTTGGATTCGATCATAAGGCCACATGTGACTTCCAGGAGGATACAAATTTTTCGTTCAGCAACACCATTTTTTGGGGGACTATTGGGACACGTAGTTTAATGTATGATGCCCTTATATTTGAAAAAAACGTTTCATGGTTTCATTAACAAATTTTCCCCATTACCAAAGCAGAGGATCTGGATTTTTCACTGAAATTGAGAGGCAATCATTTTAAGGAAAGTAACAAAACAAGTAGGCACTTCTGACTTGGATTTTAAAAAATAGACCCAGGTCATGTGCAGAAAATCATCAATAAAGAGGAGAAAGTAATGAAACATACTACTACTTGAATGAGGAGTAGGACCCCCTACATCAGAATGAATAATATGAAATGTATGAGTATTGTTATATAAAGAGGGAAATTCATCAGAACGAATGTCGATGGCTTTTGGCCAAATTACAAGTCTCACATGAAAGAGTACGAGTATTGCTATATAAAGAGGGAAATAAAACTTTGAGATACCCTAAAGAAGGATGACCTAAGCATTGGTGCCACAATTTTACTTGCTCATCCACCATTCCACGAGCAAGCCCGACGGTCCCCTATTGAGTTACCTCATCTACGTAGTGCAGCCCACCCCGTTCAGTACCACACCAAGTAATCTCCCTCGTCCAAAGGTCCTGTAATCCGCCAAATGTGGGATACATCAGTACCATAGAGTTTAATTGTTTAAACACGTGGCTAATATAAAGTAATTTGAAGGACAATGATGGGACATGGAGGCAATTGGATAATTTTAAGGTAGGTGAGAGCTCATAGAACCAGTGCCCTGAAAAGTGGAAATGCTACCATTAGTAGTCTGAACATAGGTTCGGTGAGGATGCGTACGAGTAACAAGACCATTAGCATCATAGGTCATTGTGTTTGTAGCTCCACAATCCAGAAGCACTGAGAATGTTTGTGTCCAGAAGGACCAGGGGTTGCATAGACCGTTGATTGAGAGTGATACGAAGTCTCAGGATCGGTTAAATCGAAGCATCCAGGCTTAAAAAATCTAAAATTGCTCTATCCAGGGGTATTTGGTAATTCAGGCACACTTCTGGGTCCATTCTTTAATTTCAGAAAAGGATAGGGACGTGCATGTGATTGTGTCAACTGATCGGGGGTCCGCTGTAGAGACTCATAATGGCGAGGACAAGACTGCAATTTTTTAATAGTTGGGCGATGGCACGTCCGTAATTTAGGTAACTTAGAGGGAAAAATCTTCTTTGTACCTGTACAGCAGTGGGGTAAAATTGGAATTTTACATGGCAGAATATTTTTACCTCCTCTATCATGTTTTGATCGTGCCGCTCTTTCATTCTCATCAAAACTTCCGGTGATCCCGTGCTGTCCAGCTATGACAAATCCACCAAATCCATCGGTATCCTCATCATTGTTGTTGTCGCCGATGGTGGCTTCCTTTTTTGGATGGCCCACGGTGATTGCGACTCCTCATGGACTGGGAATTTTATGTAAGTCATACCACCAGTCCGGACATCCCATGCGTTTGAAACACTTTTCCGTCATGTGGCCAGATTTTCGACAATTCGAGCACCCGAGCTTAGTTTTGTCCACTGCCATGCAACGACATGAAGATTTTTCTCCGTTTTTGGACTTGTCCGACAGGGCACGGCTTGAAAGACCACTCGCCAGTGGCTGGGAGTCACCGGACAGTGGCTGCTGGAGGATTTGACGTCGGGCATCTTCACGGCGGAGGGTTGCATATGCGACTTTGACAGTGGGTAACAGTTCCAGTTTTAGTATATCCTATTTAACTCTATCAAAATTGCCGTGTACGGCGGTGAGAAGTTGGTAGAGCCAATTTTCATGCCTTATCCTTTGGTATATCGTCTTATCAGCCGAACAAGACATTGGATTAGACTCTCGGCGATCAATTTCTCGCCAAATTCACTGCAAATTGGTGTATACTTCTTCAAGGGATTGATTGCCCTGTCGCTGCCGGTTGGCTTGAACATTCAAGTCATAAATTTGAAACACATTTGAGCCGCTGCTGTAGGTTGTCTTAAGACCGATCCATAGATCTTCTGCCGTGGGATATTCGGCAAACCGATTCACCAATGTTTTTTCAATATTGTCAAGTATACAGGAGCAGACACACAAATCCATCTGCTCCCAAAGTGGATAATCTTTGTCGGCAGCCGGGGGTTGAGGGTTGCCTGTTAGGTGCTGGAGGCAACCTCGGCCTCAGATGGCTAAATTCATAAGCCGGGACCATATGGGGTCATTATCGTGTTGCAGTTTAGTGTTGAGCACGATAAGTTGATTATTTTCTGGTTGGGGAATATTTTTGAGGATAGAGGCAAACTGGGCAGGTAGATCCACAGGAGCAGAAGGCTCTACAAAGTATTTGTCGTATGTGATTTGTGGATCTGTCAAGAGGATTCAGTTTGGGTGCGGGTAGATGATGAGTTACATGTCGGTTTGAAGAACCGAAGTCTGCTCTGATACCATATTAACGATTGAATAAAACTTGAAAGCTTGATTGATTTTCATTCATCGTTATGAGTATATATATAGGGAAGTATATAGATCCAAGTACAATGGTCCTCCATATTTAAAAAAATAATAATAATTATAGAGGTAAAAAAGGCATTATAGCTTGGTCCCCCCTAGATTGATAGCGTATTTGTATTTGAAATAATACATAAAGCATATGTAAATTTGTTGGTAAAGTATCATATTTTAAAATTGTAAACATGGTTCAAGTCCCATTGGCAACTTTTCAATTCTTTTTTAAAAAAAAAAAAAAATTAAAATTCGAACCTTGATCATTTAATTAAATATAAATAGGCGTAGCCACTAGGCCATAGAACATTGATTTCATTTTATAATTTCTATTAGGAGTTTAGTTTAATATGTGTTTTAGATAGTTTTTCAATTTATTTTTTATAATTCTTTAAAATAATTATTTTTGAAATTTTAATATTTTGCAGAATTGTTGTCAGCCAAATTTTAAACTTCTGAATTTGTAGACCGACAATCCGACTTGTTTTAAATTTTCCAGTTTCTTCTTTGAACGCGCATACTCGACAAGATTGGTTTCAACTTGACCCACTCTTCTCAAACCGAAAAAAATTGGCCTCCCTTCTCTTAAATTCTTGGCTCCCCCTGCTACCACCTGGCTCTGTCGAGATGGATACAGATTATTACTTTTCAAGAAGACTAGATTTGAGCTACTGTCCATCAAATTGAACTCCATCAATAATGATATATTTACTCAACTTCATTTATTAACTGGGTGTGACATTTTATTTTCCAACTGAGTTAAAATTAATTTGAGCATATAAAAGTAAAATTTAATTTACCCACTATTAAAACCTACCAGGAAAGAAAGTGTAGTGAGTCTGCTACTGAAATGATCTGTTTCCCGATTGTTGGAAGATATCGATTATAGGTTAATTATTGATCAATATGGTAAACTAGTTATTAAGGTTTATCAGTTATATATTAAAATGGCTAATAACCGAGAATTAAGGGATAAAATTTCTTGTCTCGCTATTCACGGCTAATCCTAATTGGAATAGGATTCTACCTCTGCCTCCTCTATTTAAAGAGGGTACAAATACATATTCTACCTCACCACTTTCGAAGAAGAGATTTGAGATGTGGCATTATACGGGGACTCTGATAGCCTCTCGTTGTTCGTGTTCAAAGCATATTCAATCAAAAAATGCGGTTCTATCACGCTTTCGCACCAATATAAGTAACGACTATTTGTTAATATGGTATGAGAGTAAGGTTCGTTATTGATTATGCTCGAACAATTATTTGTTAATATGTTCCTTTCAAATTCAACATGAATTCTTACGTGAATTACGTTTTAGAATTCTTCACGTTAATTACGTTTGAATTGCTTGAATTACCTTAATTATGTTTTAGAATTACGTTAATTCACATTTTAGAATTCTTACGCGAATTGTATTAGAATTCTTACGCGAATTGTATTAGAATTCTTACGCGAATTGTATTAGAATTCTTACGCGAACTAATTCTTATTGGTGTGGGCCAAAATCACCCAAACCCAAATCCCATAGCCTAGCAACCATCCAGTCCCGCAGCCTAGTCGGACAAATCTCATCCCACACTCCCAGCAGTGGGCTCCCCAAAAAAGCCCAAAAAGCAGGCCCGACCTAATAACTGAACTCCCATGAAGATTGAGCCAAACGATAACCCATGTCCACAAAATGAAAAAAATGCACACAAGTGACAAGTGGAGGGGGAATTACACGCAAAAGGACAAGTGTAGGAAATTAAAGACATGTGCCAACACTTGGACATGCAAAAATCTCTATAAAAAGGAGGATGAATCTGGAGAATGAAAGAAGAGAGAGAGGAAAGAGAAGAGGAGAAAGAGGGAAGAAAAGAGGAAAAAGAGAAGAAAAAAGATTGGAGAGAAAAACTCTTGCAAAGAAAAGGTTTGGAAAGACAAATAGTGAAATTCGGTCAAGAAAGAATTTGGCCCCCAAAAGTGTCCATTGACCTCGAAAATTACTTATTTTCAAATAAGCTTCCATTATTCGATTCTTATTTCAAGAGAGGTTTTCACTCCCCCAACATATTTATTACCTATTTTTCTCCATTTATTTATTCGATAATAATTTATTAACCAAGTAAGACAAAATTCAACCATATCATATTGGCGCCGTCTGTGGGAACCCAATCAAAATTGTCGTTGTGACCAATGGAGCAAGGCAATACCGATTCCCGATCTAAACGCATCAACGACCAATCACAACTCACCCCAAGAAACCACCCTAGGCAAAATCTACATCCCCATACGGAACTGGGTTTGTCCCAACCGCCAACCACGGAATTCAGAAGTAAAATTCAAAGGAAAATCAAAAATCTGTTCACCCATCTCGGAGGTCGCAATCCTAGTCCCGTGACGCACCCCCCCTCACTTCCCAACTACCGATAACTTTGAGTAACTTTTTGCAAAGGTATCCAACAAGAAGTCGTGGCTCTCGCGCCCGCCATACTAGACCTTCTGCCCGAGTACTCCAGAGAAACAAACACTCAACAATTTATGTAAATGACACCCATATCAAATGCAACTATGTGTCGAATGTTTATATTAACCCTTACCAACTCTACCCAACATTGGTTCTTGGTCCATTTGGAGCTTCCATGAATTAATGACCCAGTTTTTGCAGGCCTTTGCAACTCAATAGTGAGTGGATTGGGCACCTGTACATCAATTAAAACCAAACTACCAAAAAAGGATCGAGGAATCTTTGCAGGACTATTTACATCAGTTCAATTAGGCATGTACCAAAACTCGCAGTTTATCCCTCATCCTAAGACTCAACACACTGATTCACAGGCTCCAGTATGGCCCTCTGGCACCAACCCTGATGGAGGAACCTACAATTACCCATGGGAACTAAGTGAAGTATGCAAAAAATACATCCACCTAGAAGAAATGGGAGCTACCCCTCCCCCGAAATTAAAACATTTCTCCAAAAACTCGAGCACTTGGCGAACCTTGGCATTCTGAAGAAGGACGAAGAAACAATCTACAGGAAACATGAAAGCAATTGAGAAAGCCAACCGATAAAGAAAATATGCAGAGTATCACATATTTCAAGTACCCCACACAGACATCCTGGAGGCTATTGGAAACCTCAAGCTCTAACATACCCAGGGAGATGAAGCCAAGCAAGAATAGAAAATACACCGAGTGATATTGTTAGTTTCATAAATATCACGGACTTTCCTTGTCAGAATGCCATCTAAAAGATGAACTAGAACGATTAGCTCGTGAGGGATACTTAAACAAATGGATATCTTACGATCCAAACAATCTCGACATGAGGCACTGTCATGCATGGACTCATGCGGGGGATGGAAGGAACGAGGATCCACTTGTAACTCCACAATGAAATTAGGAATAATTTACATTCATTCTCTTCGACTGGACACCAAAAAAAAGGCTTACAAATTCGACCAATCAACGATCGGGTAACCCC
>JAOWBN010254857.1:0-11434 GCA_028565015.1 Pinguicula moranensis | reverse complement strand
ATTACTAAATGGGCTTAAACCATTTAAAGTCATTGGGCCTTCAAAAACACATAGTTGGGAGCCCAATAAATCCCAACCCATAGATGTTGAGATCGAGTGATTCAATAATCCAAGGATGAACTGATCATTTTTCATCCAAACTAGACACTCTGGATTGATAGAAATGCCTGAGTCGGTAGTAATCCTCCTTTGATGTACTTTGAAACGCAGGGCTCCGATCTGTCCACAATTCCCATTAAGTCATTGCTACGCAACATAGGTATATTGTCTGAGATAACCACATGAGATCATTTGTGGCATCTAGCTTAATGGATACAATATGCGGAACGTTGGGGGCATTGAAAGTTGGTACATACAACATGCTGGCAACGAATTTGATAAACGAGTACAGGGAAACAAAAATATATGACCCTCCTCTGATATGCCAACAAAACAATAAATATGTGAAAAAAGATCGATCTTGTAGCGTTAGTACAATTGCTTTGATACCCAGGAAATATGGGAAATAATTTGGTAAAAGCGGGATGGATCTTTCAATACAGATCACATTAGCAGACTAGCAGTCACGTAATTATATAGATACAATTTCAGTACAAGTTTGAGTTGGAACACAAGTCCTATGTACCTATCTAATAATCCCAACAACTAGGAAATACTTGGTTTACAGGAATTCTACACGTGATTTTATGATTTTAGGTCGGTAGTGTATTTGTGCAGTACTATTTGAATGTATCCTTATCACATACCATCTTCCATGTAAATATACAAATGTTGTGGACTTGTGAGCTAGATAGATTAGGTGGAAACATCTTTCGTAAGAAGAAACTTCCGCCAGCCGCCATACGTTCGATAGTTTTGAAATTGGGAAAGCGACGGGCTGACGAAGAAAACATCTAAACCAAGTAGCACTAGAAAAATGTGTATTTAATAAAAAAAAAATAAGTTAGTCTACCAATTAGCATCTAAACCAAGTAGCACTAGAAAAATGTGTATTCAACAAGATATTCTTTAATTTTATTTGAATTTCATTCAACCTGAACTTGGTCTGTGCTTTTTTTTTTCAGGAAAAATACTAAACAAACGAAGTCTTTGGACGGTAAAAAAACACTACAAACACTCAAATCCTATAGGGGGTATTATGCTAATTTTACGTTTTTTTAATACCAAATAAACGAAATCTGAGGATCACATAAATTTTGCCCTTATTGTGTAAAATACATGTACTTATAACTATAATGGGGTATTATGCTAATTTTAGGTATTTTTAATAATTAAAAAACGAAAATTTGAAATTATCAAAATAAAACAGAATTATATATTACCTTATAATAAAATAAATTAAAATGAGAAACGAAATAATGCCCCCGGCGCCCCGCTTCTCAAAATTCGAATCCTATCTTTGTTCTTGCCCCTCCAACATCGTTAACTGTGTCAATGGTGAAATTTTGACATAATATAAAATGAATGAAGTAAAGTAATCATAAAAGTTTTTTTGTCTGTAAGTTAAGTTTTTATATTTAGGAATTTATTTAGTTTAGTTTAGTTTTTTTTATTGCAGTTACTTTTATTTTAATTTTTTATTTTTATTTATTTAAGTCTAATATATTTTATTTCTTATTTTAATTTAAATTGGTGCCCATGTGTTATGTTTTAAAATATAAAGGGGGGTAATGCATATATTTTCAAACCACATAAGATAATGTGCCTATTTTAAATGGAAGGTAATTTTGATTATAAATACTCAAAATTTTGTTAGGAATGCCTAATATTAAATTTATAGTATTTTACTTGAATTAATATTTCTTGTAAGAATTCTAATAGTATTAGAATTAATGCCTATAAATATGAGATCTCTTAACTATTAGGGTTGAGAGAAGAGAGACAGAAAAAGGAGAGAGACTGGATGAGAGGAAAATAAAGAGATGGGTGACTCGGGATGTGGCCCTTCCTGTGTCTACGAGACTTGAGGAGTTTTCTCAATATCTTCTAGTTATTCTCTTTATCTATGTTGTATCACGAGAATGTTGTTTCTTAGTGGATTAATTCTCCTATTCTCCGCTGGATGGAGCCTTTCATTTCGAACCATGTAAATCTTGTGTTGTTGCTTTATTTTGTTATTTCCGCTTTCACAAGTCTTAGAATTATTCCCCCAACAAGTGGTATCAGATTAAGGTTGTGAGATCTGGGTTGTGTTTCAAGATCTGCAAAGAAATTGAGATCTTGATGAATTGGGATGAAAGATTTGTGATGTTTTGGCACAAGATTTGTTAAAGAAGAAAGGAAAGATTTTTAAGCAAATCTTCCGTGTTAACCAGTGTCGCTGCTAATTTGACCATAAATTTTCGAAGATTGAGGACTTTGAACGTGATGATCGTGGTGTCGTTTGAAAGCCCATTGAGAGAGGAACAAAAACCCTATAGTTTCGTTGTCATGTGTGTTCTGGAAGGGTCCCGATTTCCTCAGATTCGATGAAAATGCTACTATTCGTGAAATTTGGAAGCAGTCAACTTTGACCAACGATTGCAGGAGTTTTACAACCCCGATTGCGAAGATTTTGGTGCCGGTGGAAAGCCCATGGAACGGCGAAGAGAATCCATAAGGTATGGTGATCGATTGTTCAATTTATAAGGCAAATTGTGCACAAAAGTGTGTGCGGATTTTGGGATTTTTGTTAGACAAATTTTTGGATTATTCAATTGGATGAATTTTGAAGCAATTCTTGATAATTTGTGTGTTCCAGTATGTTGTGATGCCCCTGTTTACTTGAAGTTATAGTTGGATATCTGAGAGAACAATGTTAGCTGCTTGATTTATCTTCTTGTTAGTATGGAGAAATAAAATTTGTGGTTTGGATCAAGTTTGCGAGTGGCTGAGTCAAGATGAAGGAAATCTTGACATTGTGATTAACATATCTGATCTTGAGGAACTGAAAAATTGAATCTAAATAAGAAGCCAATAAAAGCTTGGAATAAAAGTTCAAGTAACTTAAAACCATGATGGTTGATAAGTCGTGAAGGCTTGGAAGCTTTGGATCAAGGGAAGACTCGTGGAAAATTGTATACTGTGGTAGCTTGTTATTGGTGGATTTGAGTGCCGACTAGTGTTCCAAGATCGATGATTCACTCTGGTTGCAAGAGTGAAAGTGGTGTGGATGAATTGAAGAAGAGAGGTTCTCTTGGTGAGAAGTGTTCGTCTGTGTTGGAGACCATGATCGTGTTTTGAGCAAACACAAAGAGTTTCTGTATGGACAGAGAAGTGCGAGTACTTATACTGATGTGAAGCTTGTAGGTCCCATTGGTATGATGATGATGTCCTCTTCTGTTTGGCAAGTTCAAGTTGAGCTTGACTGGTGCACACCGTGGAGCTACCTCTGAGGGGTGGCTGGAGAAGAAATGAAGTTTGTTCGTGATACAAGAGAATTCAAGTCAAGGGGGTGATTGTTAGGAATTCGCCTAATATTAAATTCTTAGTATTTGACTTGAATTAATATTCCTTGTAAGAATTCTAATAGTATTAGAATTCATGTCTATAAATATGAGATCTCTTAACTATTAAGGTTGAGAAGAGAGGCCGAAAAAGGAGATAGACTGGGTTAGAGAAAAATAGAGAGATGTAGGACTTGAGATGTGGCTCTATGTGTCTGCGGGACTTGAGAGGTTTTCTCAGTATATCCTAGTTATTTTTTGTGTCTCTGTTGTATCACGAGAATGTTGTTTCTTAATGGATTGATTCTCCTCTTCTCTCATGGATGTAGACTTTTAGGCCGAACTATGTAAATCTTGTATTGTTACCATATTTTGTTATTTCCGCTTTCACAAAATTTGAAATACTCCCCAGAGTTTGCCTAATATTAAATTCCTAGTATTTGACTTGAATTAATATTCCCTGTAAGAATTCTAATAGTATTAGAATTCATGGCTATAAATATGAGATCTCTTAACTATTAGGGTTGAGAAGAGAGGAGCATAAAAAGGAGAGAGACTGGGTGATAGAAAAATAGAGAGATGTGAGGCTGAGATGTGACTCTCTGTGTCTGCAGGACTTGAGAGGTTTTCTCAGTATTTTCTAGTGGCTCTCTGTGGCTCTGTTGTATCACGAGAACGTGTTGTTTCTTAGTGGATTGATTCTCCTCTTCTCCCATGGATGTAGGCTTACAGGCCAAACCATGTAAATCTTATGTTGTTGCCTTATTTTGCTATTTCCACTTTCACAAAGTCTTCTGGATTATTCCCCCAACAAGTGATATCAAAGCCAGGTTGAGAGATCTGGGTTCCCAGGTTATGAGATCTGGGTTCCCAGGTTATGAGATCTGGGTTGTGTTTAATGATCTGCATTAAAATTGAGATTTTGATGATTTGGAATGAGAGATTTGTGATGTTTTGGGCACAAGATTTGTTAAAGAAAAAAAGGGAAGATTTTTGAGCAAATCTTCCGCGTTGACCAGTATCGCCGCTACTTTGACCGTCGATTTCTGAAGATTGAGGACTCTGATCGTGATGATCTTGGTGTCATTTAAAAGCCTATTGAGAGAGAAACAAAAGCCCTATGGTTTTGTGGTCATGTGTGTTCGTTAAGGTTTCCGATTTCATCAGACTTGATGAAAACGCTGTTGTTCGCGAAATTTGGGAGCAATCAACTTTGACCAATAATTGTCGGAGTTCTACAACTCTGATTGCAACGATTTTGGTGCCGTTGGAAAGCCCATGGAACGACGAAGATAGCCCATAAGGTATGGTGATCGATTGTTCATTGTATGAGGAGAATTGTGCACAAAACCGTGTGCGGATTTTGGGTTTTGTTGGACAGATTTTCCGATTTTTCAATTGGCTGAATTTTGAAGCAGTTTGTGATAGTTTGTGTGTTCTAGTATGTTGTGATGCCCCTGTTTACTTGGAGTTGCAATTGGGATATCTGAGAGAACACTGTTAGCTGCTTGGTTTATCTTCTGGTTGATATGGTGAGGGATCAAGTATGCGAGTGGCTGAGTCAAGATGAAGGCAATCTTGACATTGTGGTTAACAGATCTGATCTTGAGGAACTGAAAAATTAAAGCTAGACAGAAGCCAATCAAAGCTTGGAATAAAAGTTCAAGTAACTTGAAACCATGGTGGTTGATAAGTCGTGAAGGCTTGGAAGCTTTGGAGCTAGGGAAGACTCATGGAAACTTGAGTACTGTGGTAGCTTGAGAACTTATGGTAGCTTGTTAATGATAGCTTGGAGTATCAGTTAGTGTTCCAAGATCGATGATTCACTCTGGTTGCAAGAGTGAAAGTTGTGTGAATGAATTGAAGAAGAGATGTTCTCTTAGTGAGGAGTATTCGTCTGTGTTGGAGACCATGATCGTGTTTTGAACAAACACAAAGAGTTTCTGTATGGTCAGATAAGTGCACTTTTACTGATGTGAAGCCTGTTGGTCCCATGGATATGACGATGATGTTCTCTTCTGTTTGACAAGTTCAAGATGAGCTTGACGGGTGCACACCGTGGAGCTACCTCTGAAGGGAGCTTGGAGAAAAAATCAAGTTTGTTCGTGATACGAGAGAATTCAAGTCAAGGGGGTGATTGTTAGGAATTTGGCTAATTAAATTCCTAGTATTTGACTTGAATTAATATTTCTTGTAAGAATTCTAATAGTATTAGAATTCGTGCCTATAAATATGAGATTTCTTAACTATTAGGGATAAAAAGAGAGAGGCAAAAAGGAGAGAGACTTGTTGAGATAAAAATAGAGAGATGTGAGGTTTGTGATGTGTCTCTCTGTGTCTATGAGACTTGAGAGGTTTTCTCAGTATCTTCTAGTTATTCTCTGTGTCTCTGTTGTATCACGGGAATGTTGTTTCTTAGTGGATTGATTCTCCTCTTCTCCCATGGATGTAGGATTTTAAGCCGAATTGTGTAAATCTTGTGTTGTTGCCTTATTTTGTTATTTTCGCTTTCACAAAATTCTTGGAATATTTTCCCCCAACAGTTTATCACATCTTGCTGCTCCGCCAAATCAGGCTGACCACCACTATCTCCGGCATAAACACAATCAACCACCGCTTTTGGGTTCGCACCATGATGGAAGTTTGCCTGGACTCTTTGATTTCCCACTATCTTACTCTTGTTTCTTTTCTTCATTTGAATCACGATTTATAACTTGGGCAAAAGAGAAGATGACATTATCCAGCAGAATGGAGTTATATTATATTCGAGTTATTGCTTTCCGATAACCTTGTTCCTGGATTTTCTTTGACATTGTTTCGAACTAGTAAAATACGCCTACACATTTTAGTTAATCTTTCCCTTTCGTTCTTCATTATTTTTATTATGTTAAATAATAGGCAGTGGTATAGATTATGTGGTGTCTGAGGGCGGAGGGAGGAAAATGAGGTGCCCAAAATTTGTTTGTCGAGAGGAAAGAGGGTCAAATTGGGTTGAATATGAGCCGGTCGAGTATGTGTATTCAACTATTGCGATAAACGCGAAGAGTTAAAATAAGTCGAATGAACTTTAAAAAGCTAGGATTAATATTATTGTTTTTTATATAATATTTTTGATAAAAATGTTATTTTAATTTTATTAAGATATTTTTTAGACAACAACTGTAATAATCGTTGTCTATAACATATAATTTGAAAAAAATACATCATTGACATTAGTTAAAATTTTAATTTTATTTCTCATTTTCTTTTTTCGTTGATCAACAATCCATCAAAATATTAATTTATCAAAAATAATTATATTAAAACTATATATATATATATATATATTAAAAAACTATCCTTTGTAGTGCAGTGGCTTACTCTCTTTCTGTATCAATAGTATCAACTATGGATCGAATTATGAGATTTACCTTTTGCTTTAAATTTTTTAAAGTAGAATTGAAATAAAACGTGAATATGGGATTCGAACTCTCGGCTCATGTGAGAACAAGTGTTCTCAAACTAGCTCAACTACTGCAATTTTATGTAATATATCAAAACAAATACAATTACAATACTTCAAGAGTGACCAGACTGACAAAAATAATTTTTTTTAAATCTTTGGGGAACCATGGCTCTCCTTGGCTTCACCCCTGTGGAGTCTATCAGAGTTTATGTAGAATGAAAGGAAATAGTTTGGCCACAAGCCACGTGAAATTAGTTAATTGACCTTAGTCTTACAATCCTTTCATTTCTCTTCTTTTTCTTTTTGATTGCTCAAATGTTTGAATGTTTGGGACGATACATGTTTACACCTTTTCTTGCCATATGAAAAACTATTCTTCCTTCCTTCTTTCCTAGTTCCACTAATTTGTCTGCCCTTTTCTGACGTAGGATACTCATACGCCCAAAAATGGCGTCCTGACAATACTAACTCCTCGCAACAACAATATGGCATTGTAACAATATAGCGAAGGTGGCCATAATTACTGTCAAGGATAATTTACCGAAGAAGAAGATATTGAACAAAGAGGGAAAGATTTGGAGAAAAAGAATGCTTTTCATAAATTTTTGCATATCGGTTACGACTCTTTCTCCTATTTATAAGAAATGAAACAAGCTTTTCACAGGACTGACACGACTAAAAAAGTGGACTTGCAACTTTGACGCTAACAAAATGAAACATGACTGAAGACACGTAACACGATTGCAAATACTAAAACATGATAGACAATTAATTTAACTATCCTCCTTTGACTAGTTTTGAATAGCACCTGCCCCCAAGGGTATGCTAGCTACAAAATCCTGGTATAACTAAAAGCTCTCAAAGCTAGCATCAGACAGTGGAACCAAACCAATTACACAGTCTTTAAGCTTACAAGAAGTAGATATTGGAGGTACTTGCAAAAAAAAAATGTTGGAACAGATCAGTAATATCCAAGATGAGGCAAGCCTTCAAGAAATCAGGCAGCTAAGGGAGGAACTAGTCAAGTTCACTACATCCCTAGATAGCTCATTGTATCAAAAATATATGACCAGATGACTCCAGCAAGTGGACTAGAGCAATGCTTATTTCCATTGTGTGGTGAACAACAATAGGAAAATGGACTTAATTCTTCGAGTATGGGATGGAGATGAATGGATAACAGACCAGATGAATGGATAACAGACCCTGACAAAGTTAAGAACTATTTTTATAAGCATTTTGAAGGCAGATTTAGAGAGGAACACTAGCAAAGACCACAAATGCAAAGCATTACCTAAAGCAGAACCAGCCAGCCAACTGCCAGAACTCTACTGCTCCCTTCTTTGATTTTGAAATCCAACAAGCAATCAAGGAATGTGATAGCACAAAAAGCCCTGGCCCATATGGTTTTAACTTCAAATTCATGAAGTACTTCAGCCCCCTTACGCATGATGGCCTCCTACAACTGTTCAGAGAGTTATATAGAAATTGTAAACTTTAAAAAGGAACCAATTCAGCACATATTACATTAGTGGCAAAACAGAAAATCCCATAAGAGTGCAGGACTATAGGCCCATCACGCTGATAGGGGCCATACTAAAAATCCTCTCAAAGGTCATTACAAACAGGCTTAGGCCTGTGCTACCCCAGCAGATGGCATTTATAAAAAACCGGAAGATCTTGGATGGAGTGATGATAGCTAATGAGGAACTGGATGAAGTTAGGAAGCCAAAAAAGCAGGCTCTTATCTTCAAAGTAGATTTTGAAAAGATATTTGACACATTCAATTGGTTCTACCTCCTGAACATGCTGAAAGTCATGGAGTTCCCTAAAATATGAAATTACTAGATTAAGGAGTTATTGCTATCAGCTTCTAGCTCAGTCCTGGTGAATGGTAATCCAACCAATGAATTGTAATCCTAAAGAGGGTTGAGGCATGCGGACCCCCTCTCCCCCTATCTCTATATCATTGCTGATGAGAGTCTCTCCAACATGATCAGTAGGGCAGCAGACCTGCATCTGTTCAGTGGTCTGACAGTGGGGAGGAAAAAAGTCTAATTAACGCACTTACAATTTGCATATGACACACTCATGTTTGGCAAACCAGAATGGAGCTCCATCAAGGCATTTATGTCCATCTTGCAAAACTTTGAATTGTTCTAAGGGCTTAAAATAAATTTTCAGAAGAGCAGTCTAATTGGAATAAACATGAATCAGGAATTGGTGACTGAAATGGCTGCTTACCTGGGTTGCAAAACTGAAAACCACCCTTACAGATACTTAGGACTACCACTAAGAAGGGAACCATAAGAATAGGCTACATGGAAACCAATTACTGATAGATTCCACGAAGTACTCAACAATTGGAATAGAAATACATATCAATAGCAGGGAAGGGTATTATGCTCAACTCTGGGCTGTCAGCCCTACCAGCACATTATCTTGATTTCTATAAAGCCTCCAATCAGTCATCAAGAGACTCACATGAATACAACGAGGCTTCATCTGGGGCAGCTCCAAGGAACACGAGAAAATATGTTGTCTAGCCTGGAAAAAAATCATTGCCCCAAGGGAGTGGGGTGGACTTGGTATTAGAAACCTCAGGCATTAAAATGATGCAATGCTGGCTAAGTGGGGAGCAATAATCCTATCGGGATAAAAATCTATGGTCAAGGACATTTTTAGACCAAAATAATTACACAAGGGCATTCTGACTGTGGGTAGTTTCAAGGAACTCAGGAAATCTAATGCAGATCAGGCCAATGGCAGAAGACATAGTCGAATGTATCAATCAACCTGGTGGAAGAATCTCAAGGAAATAATGTGCTCTAGTTGGATAGCAAACATAACCGAGATTGAACTTGGTAATGGTGAAGCCTAAAATTCTGAAGTGACCATTGGACTGGAGAATCAGCTTTGCTGATAAATTTCACAGACTTTACAGACTCGCTGCAGAAAAGGACACCTACATAGTAGAGAG
The DNA here is from genome assembly GCA_028565015.1 of Pinguicula moranensis. Classification (NCBI taxonomy): domain Eukaryota; kingdom Viridiplantae; phylum Streptophyta; class Magnoliopsida; order Lamiales; family Lentibulariaceae; genus Pinguicula; species Pinguicula moranensis. Next base: position 1,584 of record JAOWBN010254857.1, on the reverse strand, counting down.
AGGACAATGGATTGATAATACTTGGAAATGGAACTGGCAGTGGAGAAGAAGCATCATGAAGCCTGCTTAGTTAATAGAGCTGGATGCATTAGTGGCAATGCTGCAATGCATCACCCCTGACTTCTTGATCAAAGACAAATACCACTTCCAAGGAAATGCAGATGTTGACTACACAGTGAAGGGTGCCTATGACAAGATCACCTCACTCTATCCTCCTCTGTCCTCCACTCAGGAAGCTAATGGCCTCAGACGAGTGTGGAAAATCTTCACACCACGGAAAGTCATGATCTTCAACTTGAGATTGCTGGAAAATGCCATACAAGTAAGACAAGTGCTCCTACGAAGACATATCACACAACAAAGTTATAATGACAATTGCACACTATGTACACTGCACCCTGAAACTATCCAAAACTTATTTCTATATGTCCTTGCACGTATGGTCTAGGATCCTATCATGGTTCCAGGTAGAGGGAACAACCTTCAACATAACTGCTCCAGATCTACAGACTTTCCTAGAACTATAGCAGTCTACATCCAACAAAGATGCATGGATATCAACCTGACTAGCCACAACCTGGTTCTTATGGAAAACAAGGAACCAAACCCACTTTCAGAGTAAGGAAATACAGGTGGATTACATCCTGCATATCATATAAAACGCCACCTGGAGTTGGACAAAGGCTATATCCCCTCTTACCCATATTCCTTAACTGACTGGCTATTCAACCTCACATCCTGCATTGAGTTCTAATATAATTTGTCTGGTGCTATCACACAGAAATAGGGATGGACATGCACCCCACTTTCGCACACTAAACTGTGAGCAGAAATAGAATAAACTATTAGACAGGTCCAATACATTTCCAGCACCACTCCACAGCAGATCAGGGATTAATCCTGAAACTCTACTTTCTCACCATCCTATGACACACTCCCTCCCTATGCTATGTCACCATTGTACAGGTACTAGTGAAGAACACAAGGAAATAACTCAGCAATCAATATGCCACGTTGAGCTATCCTTAATCTGGTGTAAACAGCTTAGTCACACTACATGCAAATTATGAATCATGTGAAGAATAGAGGAATTCCTTGGGACATGATCCTTCACCGTGGCTTACCACTACCAACCCATTGACCAAATGCAAAAATAGAATGCCACTCAGCCTGGGAAACCTACTCCTAAACCAAGTATCCTATCTACCCATGGTAAGTGCCACTAAAATCCTACCCCCTCTCATTATCGGGATAGCCCCTCAAGCTGTACTGAGTTGTGTACCAATGTTCTAAAGAAATGGGAATTGATAAGTTGACAGTTAAGATGTTCCGCCTTGAGGAAGATTTAACTTATATGATGATGGTTGTGAACTCTATGCTGAGATGCTTTGTGATATTCTATGAAGCTATGGGAGCCATGGACCAACACTACCCTTTGGCTACAGGGAGGAGGAGGGATGTAATACTTGCGTAGTGAGAAACTAGGTAGTTGGATGTATGTCCACTAGGCCTGTGCAGGTACCCTTTCCTCTACTGCATTGTTCTCTTAGGTTCACTTCTATGTACAAACACTGTAAATATTTT
>JAOWBN010254846.1:0-11435 GCA_028565015.1 Pinguicula moranensis | reverse complement strand
TAGACTGATATACATGTTCCAAGTGGGCGATCAAGTGGGCAAATTTTGTCTAAAATCATTATAAACTTCAAAAGAAAACTAAAATGCAGCGTCTACCCGTCGATTATATCCCCCTAAGGCAAGTATATTGTGAGACTGCCCTTAGAGTCTCAATATATTTTTTATTTTGAACCCATTTGATAATTATTTAATGGGAAAACTTAGACTGAATCTATTGTATTTTTTATTGTCCTGGCATTAATTAAAATTAAATTATGATGCTATAAGCTATTAGTCAATTTTGTGTGTGGGGTGGGGGGAATTATGCTAGTGGTCAATGGTTGGACAACATCCCCTATGATTTTTGTTTTTTTGCCATTGATATCGAGAATAATTTTAGGATAAATAAAATATATAAATATATTATTTTATATATTGATTTGAAATTTAGTTTTTGGCAAGATGTGTGTGTTGTTCAAATTATTGTTAGTGCTCTATCACAGCTTATACGCCAAACAAATATCTTGAACTTTGTTCTATCATGGCATTTATTTGGAGACAAACCTTAAACATCAGCTTTTTCCACTCGAGATTATTATATAGTTTGTAGTATCGAACTTATTTTTTTAAAAATTACTGATCACTGAATATTCAGTAATATTGATAAAATAAACATTATAGAAGTCTTTAAGATAATTTTTTATTTTCTTATCGAAGTCGTAAAAATAAATGTTACTAGATTCTCTCTAGAGAAAGCTAATGCCTTTTTATCTCTCTTTTTTCTTCTATTTATTTTTCTTTTTAGTTTGATATCCTTGAAATTGGAATCGTTGGTCATGAGTGAGGTGACGTGGCTGAACGAGATTCAAGATTTATATCCTCAGCAAATGGATCTTATCGTGTCCACTTGCGCACGCGGTGGGCCCACATCGTGGGAAGACATCATCATGTTATGGATGATTAAGCGACATGTATCATGGATGTACTACATGTACGGATACATACTATTTTACTTAAACTAACTTTTTTGGTTCCATTATATAGCCTAAGAATTGTAGGAAGAATAAATACAATAACTTTATTCTAATTATCCATTCATATCGAGCCCATCAATATAAATACATCGCAATTATTCATTTATGTGTGCTTGTGTTTCTTGTGACATTTCTCAGAAGAGTAAGGGGATGTTTGCAAGGCTTATTCATAAGTTTTTTTGGGGGACATTGAATTATTTATGAGGTTATAAATGTCTGAAATTTAAATTTTTAAATAATTATAAAATATTCATAATTAAAATCACTCCAAAAGTTACCCCATTGATTTCTGACCTTTTTTTTTTTACTTTTCCACCGTAAAAAACCAAAAGTCAAATGTCAAAAGTTAAAACTGCAAACACTCCTAATAGTCAAAAGCCAAAAGGTGTTTTTCAATGAAATTTGCAAACACCCGCTAAGTTGAAGATGGCATTTATGGATTTTGTACTCGATGGGTGGATAATCGGTAGCGAAATTGTCAAAAATTTGTTATCGTTATCATTATTGTTAAAGACGATAATATCGATAACTGTAATTGTTAGAATTTTAAAATCCGTTAATATAGCGATACAGTAACGTTTAGGGTCATTTTTAAGTACCGATAACGGTAATGGATTTTTCGCTATTCCGCCAACATATTATATGAAGATGAAGTAGCGAATTTTGCTACCGTTATTCCGTTACAATTACCGATAAGTTAATAGAATAACGGTAATGGAACAACGGATGGCGATAGCAATAACGAATCCGTCACCTCCATCCGCTATCTTCTGTTACCGCTATTACCATTATCCACACCTATTTTTACTTGCTTTTTCCGCACACATCATATTTAATCTTAAATAACTATAACAATTTAAAAATATTCAAGTAAAAGCAAGAATTATCTTTTAATACACTGCAAAATGAATGGCACACAAAACATAATAAATAAATCTCTTCTTACAGATCCCGTGAAAGAAGCTTTAACCTAGCCACGTGACCAACTGGAAAGAACATTCTGGAATATATCAAGATGCTATGAATATGGTACACACACATTTACTAATTTATTAATTAATTTTATATACTTGAATGTTACAAATTTTGTCCACTTTGGAAGACGAAAAAAAAAAAATATCAAGGACAAAGTGGTCCAGTGTACGGCAAATTTTACGTAATGGTTGGATTACTGAATAAAATAATAATAAAAGATTTATATATTAGATATGATAATGACTCACAATTAACATAATTGACTAAATTCCAAAACACATAATTTACTACAACTTTTTGTGGACGGTAGGATGAGCCACGTGCTATCCTACCAGCCGTTGAGATAATTTGTATTAGTGCGCTACCGGTCAGCCAGCCAGTCATGAAAAGAGTTGGACGGCTGAAATTCGACTTTCTTTTTTTCTTTATCCCTCAATGACTCAATGGGACGTCAGCCTAAATATTAACTTATTTTTTCATATATTTTTTTGAGATAATTAAATTATTTTAATTATTTTATTATTTTTTATTAAAATAATGTAATGACTCAATGGACGTTAGCCTCCAAAAATAAATGTTGGGGCTAGACTCCGATTTTAAAATAATTATTTTAACCTATTTCTTTTTTTCTTTATCCCATTTATTTTTTGCCAAACGAAAACGTTGGGGCCAGACTCCAATTTTATGACATGATTTGCCCAGTCAGCTGTTGGCTGATCTGCCCGGAGAATCGGCTGGGTAAGTCCCTATGAACTAGTCGACAAATAATCGGATACAACTGGATAACCCAAAAAAAAAGAAAAAAAAAAAGCTATTGTGTTGAATTGTACACATATATCTACATATTTTACAGGAACCATTTACATGAAATTGTGTAATTCTACAGAACAGAAACATGTTACTAGTAACAACCTTTTATCACTTAACTAAAAGAAGTAATAAAACCTTTATCAATGGGCTTAAATCTATACATTATTTACAGCAGAAAAGCTTCACCATCCATAATCAACCTATGGTTGATTATAAATACTTATACATCTTCTGCATCAGCTTCCTCAGCAACTAGTTGCCCAAGACGATGTATCAGCCAGTTGAACTCATCATCTGCCTTCAAAAGACTGAGTCGAACATAACGATCATCTGCATTGAACAAGTTTCCTCGCCTGCCTATAATATTTGCTGCCTTCAGAACATCATAGCAATGCACATCTTCATCTCTTTCGCACCTTAACCATGCGTAAGCTGCAATCAAAATGTAATTTTGAGCACTTTCTCAAGGTGTGCAATGTTTGGACTAGAAACAAATGAGCTTGTTTGAAACAAGTGGAGGCTCACCTGGAGAAGGTTCTCTGACTTTCTCAAAGAAGTTGCAAAACTGAGGTGGGATTTCTTGGATCGTGAAACGTTTTGAGGACGATATGATCTGGTTCAGTTTTCGCCAGCGATAGCTCATTGCCTGGAAGGCATAGTTGAAAAGTTCAGTTCCATTGTCATGGAGAATGGCTTTCATGAGCTTCAGGACCCTTAGTTGAGTCTCTGTGGAGATGCTCATCTCGGCTGTTGTTATGTAGGATAGCATGTTATTGTACACAGTCTCATCCTTCACAAAAGCCCATCTGTCTTAAAACATTCCCAACAAGTGAAAATAGAAACAAACTACTTGAGTCTATTTAAGTGATCTGAGACTTCACTTGATTCATCTGAGGAAATGATACAAAAACTTACCCGAATCTGCTTCCAGCATGGCCTGTGAGCTTTGAGGTTGTAAAGAGCATTATGTCTCCATCTACTGGGGCTGGGATTGCTGTAAAATGAGGCCAGTAATAAGCATGATCATAGATAGCTCTAGCAGACTCTCCTTGGCAAACAGCCTTCTTTAGGTATCCATCTGGATTGTTTGGTGAAGTCACAAACTCGATGATATTTGCAGTGTTATTAGAAGAATTTATCAGCTTAAAGGCATCTCCTTCAAACACAAAGTTCTTGTTCTGGAAGAAATCTGTTTGACTTTTGTATGGCTAGAGACAGAAGACAAAACACAATTAACCAAAAGGTGCAAGACAAGGACTCCCTTTTTTAACAAAGTGCCAACTTTTTGTGTTGTGACCTAATTAATGATGCTGAGAAAGTGAAAGTAGCAGCAAACCGGGTAGTAAGGGGAGGCTGCAACCACTTTCGCTGGCGAGGATAGGTTCATGGAGAGGGCATACACAGCTGCAGACATAAGTTGAGTAGATCCGCAACCAAAAACTATGTATTTTCCTTCTGTGATGGCATTTCTTGCCAGGGCATGTGTTCTACGAATGTGCTTTTCGAGCTCTTTTGAGATGTCAGAGTCATAGGGGAAATCATAGCTCATTCTATGCCAACCAGCAATGACAATAGCACTGCTGTCAGGGTGCTGCATCCAAAAGGGCTCCATGAACATGGGATCACCACTGCACTTAGACAAACATACAGAGAAGTATCTCAAAACAAAGAGATAATTGGCGTCCAAGTACTAGGCCTTAACTTAGTTTCGTGAAGATGGAGACATTTCTTAAGATGCTACAAGAGAAGTTCATGCTAATCAGTTACCTCAAAAATCTATTGTTAAGCTGATTTGAAAGCGGTTTTACAAACATCATTTTTCCAGTTTTCTCTAATTTTAATCAATTTCAAACACTCAACAGATTCACCACTCTAATAAGCTGTTTGTTTTCTCTAAATAGTACTTCTTAAAAGCACACGCCATAATCCTCTGTGAACTTATAACTCTTATCCATCTCTAGCCTCTATTTTCTTCTTCACTTTGGCTTGCATAGATATCTGAGTCTTATAATCATGAATTTCAAGGCAGACAGTTCCCGGAATCCATTATAAATATGCGAATCACTCAGAAAACATGTTATCAGACCAACAGTTTCAGTAGAACATAACTTGCCTCATATTCTCCATCCAAATTTAACCGTTTGATCAAGAAGCACACAAAATAAGTAAATCATATAAGGATAGAAGAACCCGTTGGCATCAGCAGGGCAGTGAGGCTTAAATCTTGAGCAATCCGGCCCTTCGTAGCATGAATTGCACTCACAAACAGGTTTGCCATCAACGATCAATCCATCCAAATAAGCTCTCCCATGGCCGGAACAAGAAATCGCCGCCACAGCTTCTGCTTCTGCGGCAGCTTCTCCGCTCCATCCCAGCCTCTGATTTTTCCACTCAATCCCAACTCCCAAATAGCTATTGATTGCAAAGAATAGATTAATCGCTATGGAAATCAGCAAGCACACGTTGTAGCACAGTCTTCTATTGTTGCCATCTCCCATCACAGATCACAGTCTTCTCTCAGTTCGTGTACTCTGTTTTAGTGTACTTATCCACTGCTGGACAAGGTGAAGAAGTCAAGAAGATTCTTGGGCTAAATCAAGATTCTTGTGTTGGCTTCTGTGATAACTAGCTGATTTGCTTGCTATACAGTACAAGATCAGTATGTTATATTTGACTTACGAAATATCATACCCAGAGGAAGAGGTTCAAAATATCTGATAACGGATCTAAGATTCCTGGAATCTTGACTCAATTCCCGAAGTTGATGTTGTCAGGAAAAAAAAATGATTGCTCAAGAAATTGAATATGAATCATATTTTTTTTCCATACTGGATTGCTTTTGGCGGACTCTTTAAGAAAGATTCTTGATTATTTTTTTCGATCTTTTAAAATAATATTAACACAGTTTTAAAATTCGTGATTATTTAGAATAATATACCTATTTCTTACCAGATATTTTTTTGAATAAATATACCTATTTCTTGACACAATGCAATGTTATTAGAAATTATTGATCATCGAATTTTCTATTTTATAAATTTGATTTCTGGTTCAATGCAGAAGTCCAAGCAGATGCACCAACTATTAAACAAATCTAAGAATGTAGCTGAACAAGTGAAAAGTGGGAGCAAACCGGGTAGCAAGGGGAGGCTGCAAGGACGTTGGCTGAAGAGGACAAGCTCATGGAGAGTGCATAAACAGCTGCAGCAAGAAGTTGAGTAGATCCACAACCAAAAACTATGTGCTTTCCTTCTGTTAAAGCATTTCTTGCTAGGGTATGTATTCTCCGAATGTGCTTTTCAAGTTCGTTCGAGATGACAGATTGATCAGAGAATCCATAGCTCATTCTATGCCAACCCGCAATGACAACTGCGCTGCTATCAGGGTGCTGCATCCAGAAGGGCTCCAAGAACATGGGATCACCACTGCACTTGACAAACATGCAGAAAAAGCATCTCAAACAAAGAGAAAATTGGCTTCCAAGTAAGCCTATAAATCTTATACAGCATACAGGTATGGTCTCTTGTTCACTTTGGCTTGCATACATATCTGAATCTTATAATCATGAATTTCAAGGTAGACAGTTCTTAGAATTCATTTATAGATATGTGAATCCGAAAACATGCAACCATATAAAATTAGGTAGAACAAAACTAATCTAACGTTCTTGTTCCAATCACAACTACACAACTGAACCAACAAAGACTATATCCAACTACATAGCTTTTATCACAAAGCACGCAAAATAAGTAAATCATAAGAAAATATCACCTGTCGGCATCAGCAACGCAGTTTGGAAAAAATTGCGAGCAATCCGGCCCTTCATAGAATGAGATGCACTCACAAACAGGTCTGCCGTCATCAGTCCATCCAGATAAGCTCTTCCATGGCCGAAGCAAGAAATAACCGCCGCAGCTTCTGCTTCCGCGACAACTTCTTGGCTCCAGTTCATCCTCTGTTTTTTCCACTCAACTCCATCTCCCATATAAGGATTGTCATAATGGCTATGAAAGTTAGCAACAACAAGCTATAGGAGCCTGAGTCGTATGCACTTACCATCTTCCATCACAAATCAGTAGACCGAATGTGATCAAGTTCGTCATCTCTGTGACTGTTAGTCTATTTATTCAGTGTTCGACAAGGCAAACATGGTGATTGTCCAGATCGAGATTCTTTGTTAACGTGATGAATAATTCTATGCTTGTTAAACTACTAGATCAGTATGTTAATGTCATTCTATTTTAATATGAAATTTCATACTAGTGAATCTGACATGTATAGTAACGAGCAAAGAAATGTCTAACAATCAATGTATATGTAAATGATGCCCAAATCATCCCGTCATCAGAACAAAATATCAAGAACCTAAAGTTTCAGATCATGAACATCAAGAACCAAAAGTTTCAGATCATAGCATCTAAGAAAATATATCTGAATACCAAGTCGAAATTTACTCAAAGGCCCACGCGTTCCCCCTGCGTATCTCCGCCTCCTCCTCCGGCGTAAAATCACTGTTTATGTTGAAAATCTTTCGAATATCCTCAACCGTCTTCCCCTTCATCATATCGGCAACAGTTTGGCAGGCAAGGTCAAGTAATTTACTCACGTTGAGATAGTTTGCAGCCAGAATCAGATCGAACAGAGTAGACTGATCGACCTTCACAAATTCAGAATCAAACTTTTTCAAATCCTCGTCATTGACTATCTGACCCGGCAGAGGACCGGTGGAGGCGCTAGCGGCATCCTGTGCGTGGCGCTTGCAGTACTCGATTACCTTGGACAGGATCTTGGAGGAGACGTTGGGAAGCGGAATCGTGGAGTCGGCGCAGTCATCCTCAATCATGAGCCTGAGAGTCTTACATTGGAGCGCGATGGACTCCTCTACATGGAAAAAATCGCCATCAGAACTCTTCAGAGCGATCATCTTCGGCGGTGCGGTTGCAGACGACATGGCTTCTGATTCGAAAACCTCTAAATTCTGAAAAAACCTCGCGGATTGAATTTAAAAGAGAAAGCGGGAATTTGAAGAGACTGCCTAAAATTTTATGGGTCACAACTCACAAGTTCCGTGATACAATTTTACAAATAATGATTTTTGGTTAATTGAATAATTAAATAAAAAATTTTATTTTTTAAAACCCATAATTTCTTATTAAACGATATTGTTCTAAAAAAAATCAATATTTGGTTATACCAAAAAAATAACCAAAAAATTTCGATTATAACATTTCATAACCAAATCAAATAATCAAATAATTTTTTTTTTTGGTTATTCGATTTAATTATCAATTAATTTTCAATTAATCAAATATTCAACAATTTTTTTGCTCAATCCCCATGTGTGTGCCTTACCCTCTCCGAACCTAAATTATAAGTTGCGCAAATGATCGTGTCGGTTGACTCAACCCATCACAATAATGGCCCATCACAGACCATTTAACTGATCATGTCGGGCCGACCTAGCATAAAACTTGGCCCGCCAACCATGACTTGACCCATTGTTTATTTTCTTTTATATATATATATATAAATATCTTTTAATATATAATAAAAAAACTCAACAATATTTTATGCAACAAAATATATATGTTTAAAAAAATTATATATTAACAAATCATAAATATATTACACCTTATATTATTACCCATATAAAGATATTATATCTAATCCCAACATGTGTGTCCTAGCGGTGGAGCGTCCTGCCTCAGGGTTTGCCCAGAGATTCAGGGTTCGATCCCGTTTCCTGCTAGTGGTGGATATTTTGAGTTAGCCCCTGGTTTTCGGCCCATGATTTAACCGGCCCATGTGTGAAGGTTGTTGTGCATGGGCCCTAAAGATTAGTCGGGTGTGGTGCCGGCCTGTTCGGATACCTCAGTTATCCCCAAAAAATATTATATCTAAAAAATATTTTAAATTATATGTTATATGAATTGAACAAAATTTAAAGCTTAGTTTAGAATATAAAATAAACAATGCTTAGTTTAAAAAAAATGCAAAGCTTAGTTTAAAATAAAACATATAAAATTTATTTTAAAATAAAAATGTCAAGCTTGGGCCTTTTAAAATAGAAATGAGACTGGGTCTTTTCAAATACAAGGAATGGGTTGGGGCTCAGAGATAAGGGAGATGGTCTATAAAAAAAAATGATTGCGGTATAAAATTAATACTGGTCTAGCAATGTGAAAGATAACAAAGATGAAAATTAAAATTGGATATATTAATCAATTTAGAGTCACTCTTTGGATTCATGCCCACATGCTTGAAGTTAGGTTTACCTCCTAAATGATCAAGCTTTACCCGATCTATATGATAAGATTATTTTCATGATTTTTCTTATATGTGGGAGGTCGTGGGTTCAACTTTCATCAGATGCAAACGTTGGGGCCAAGATTCGATTTTATGACAGGGCTTGCACAGTCAGCCATTTACCCAATCTGCCCGGAGAGCCGTGTGGGTGAGTCCCTGTGAACTAGTTGACAATTAGTTGGATACCACCGATCATCCCCAAAAAAAAGAAGATAATTTTCATGAATTTTATAGATAAATATATACAAAAATAATTTCGAACAATATGGCTATCGAACCAAAAATTCGGTCACAACATACATCGCTAATAGTGATAGTACATGAAATGAAATGGGCCATGGCCGATGTTATCTCTCAACAGAACCTTGAAGAAAAAATCTTGGGCCCAATCTAAAGCCACAATCCAATCTAGTATTATTTTTTCCTTTATTTAAATGAAAAGAAAAGGAACATCCCCATGAACCCATAGATTCCGAATACATACGCCCCGGTCTACACAGCCACTGACATCCGCCGGAGTTCCAAGCAGAAATCCGTCCACCGCCACCGTGAATCTCGTACGGGTCAAAGCTCACGCTTTTCTGCCCGAAATGCTATAGCTCTCAAGTAACGGCTGTAATTCTCCAGCTCATAATTAGGCGTGAAGTTGTGTCATTTTTTGTGTTTTCGCATTGTGTTGAAGTTAATTAGGTCGTCCAACTGCTATCTGATAGACTGTCGTGTTTCTGGTAAGTGGTGGATGACACTATGGATTGTTGAAAAGAGATGTTAGCTTTATAATGAGGGAGTTCTGTGAATTTTTTTTCAGGCGTTAATAACTATATCTTGAATTGAATCCTAGTGCTTCTGTTGATTTGCTATAGGTGCATTCTTGAAATTGGCCATATGGAAATTGGACAAGTACAACTAAGAAGCGACCAGAAGCTAGAGAAAGATTTAGGTGATGAATTGATCAAACGAACTGGAATCGTGCATATTGTTCTAGGCCCATTGCATTATTGTTTGAATGTTCCTCGTGATGAATGCATCATGTCAATTGTTAAGAGCACGAATTTTTGAATGAGTATATTTTGAAGAGATCGTCTCTTCTATTCCTCCTATAGCAAATTTGTATCTCTTATCTGAGATTATGTGCCTGTTGTTTGTATGGCAGTGTCATGCTTGCAAATGCTTATTGTCTTCTTCGGTTTCACAGGTGGACTACTGGAATTGGTGAATCTCGATTAGAGTGGAAGATGCAACTTCTGTCCGTATCATTTACAAATATTTGAATGTACCATTCGTGTGTTCGAACCTTTTCAACCCGAAAAGGCCGCTTTATTCTTGGCCTACTCCCAAGATATTCTGCCACCCAGTCTTTTGTACAGGAACCAAGTTCCAGCTTATCTGAAAATGGAGGGAGAACCTTTTTGCATACCAACAATGGAATAAAGTTAAAGAATGGTACCAATTAATTGCTTGTGTGCTAGTTGATGGAATCATTTGCAGACTGTTCCTTGTAGTTTCTTTAATCTGGTTGGTATTTCCATTTCTTATTTTCTGCATTACAACATTGTGCTATCAGGGAATAAGCCAATATGTGAGATTGGAGTAACACCCTCCATATTGGCGAATGAGGGGTCATTCTGCATCTCACGTTTTCCATGTAGTCAACATGCTGCAAATTTTTGTGTCCTCCCTGAAGATGCAAGGAGCAGTAGTTTACCATGTCCTGACGTTTCAATAACAGACGGTGATGCGAGCAGTGAAATGGAAGTGTTACAGGGTGCTGCAGGTTGTGTTTCTCCTGATGTGCCAAAAGACAAACTTATGTTACTAAAATCAGTTGACTTCACCAAAATTCCTATTGAGAAGCTTCCAACTGTCATTATCATTGGACGCCCTAATGTTGGAAAGTCGGCATTATTTAACCGGTCGAATTCTACATTCTAATCTTTGTAAAGCCGATTCATTTACTTCTTTTTAATTTATCCAGTTGAAAATTTGAATTTAGGAATACATGTCTTAATATGTTCCTCAATGGGCATGTTGGAGTTGCAGATTAATTCGAAGAAGAGAGGCTCTCGTTTACAACACGCCTAATGACCATGTTACACGTGATATACGAGATGGGGTTGCAAAATTGGGTGATTTGCGGTTCCGTGTTCTAGATTCAGCAGGCTTGGAGGTTGAGGCTTCTTCAGGTTCTGTTCTTGAAAGGACTGCTGCAATGACCGGAGATGTTCTGACAAAGGCAAAATTCGCTTTATTTTTAATTGATGCAAGGTTAGTTTTGTTGTTTTGGGGATATTATATCTAGTGATGCTGGTAAAACTTCCTATGCTTGTATCT
>JAOWBN010254835.1:0-11435 GCA_028565015.1 Pinguicula moranensis | reverse complement strand
AAGCATTGGCGCTCTATGGTCTTATTGTGGGAATTATTTTGTCTTCGCGTGCTGGCCAGTCCAGAGCTGATTAAGTATAAAACCGTTAATGAAATTTCATTCCAAATCGAACCAGGGTGCTAAGAAACTCAAGTGTCGAAGGTTTGTTTCACCATGATGTACTATTTATTATTGACTGTTATTATTTATATTTTCTCCTACAATTAGATATTGTTTCTGCTGAACAATAGTTTATTTGAGCTTCCACGGTGATTGATTACTCAATGTTGTTGTGTATTTGGAGTTGAGAACATTGTGGATGCACCGGACATGGTTTCAATGTATTTTACTCAATGTTGTGTGTTTCAAGTGTACAAGTTTCCTTCGTACTTTTTCTCTTATAAAAGGAAGTGAAATATTCATAATGGAATATACTCGAATTTGGGGAATGCATCTTTATACTTTTTTTAGATAAAGTAAAATCTTTCATTCCACCTCAAAAATGTTATGTACAACTACTATCGATATTGAATGCATCTTTATACTTATTCTCTATATTCTTGATATATGCTTTAATTCCTAGATAATTTCATGACATCTCAATTACAGTTTGTAAGTAATTTCATTACACCTTATCAGGACACTACCATCAAGCTTGGTAAACATGAACTTGCCCTTGACCCCACCTGGCACTGGCGGCCAAGATGCCCTCCCAATTGCCTTCACTAATAAACACAACACTATCCCAGATTGTTATCATTACGCCCGAAGCACCGTCTGAATATTAGAATTACCCTAGTGGCAGAGGGGGACCTGGAAGGCCATGGTCCCCCCTAATTTCAAAAATTAATAAATTGCATGTAAAGATAAAAAAATTGGTCCCCCTTGGAATGTATATATGTAATGGTTTTGAAATATTACAAAAGTGTGATATAGAGCATCTGGAGCTGAGTTTTCTCCTGTCACGTCTAAGAATCGAATCCTCAGCAGCATTGTTTTTGTTTTTCATGTGGTCCGTGTTTTTGTTTTTTAAGAAATCTTCCATTATAAAGAAAAACGCGTGGTCCCTTCGAAATTAGAACGTTGAATTTAGAACGTTGAATTTAGAAATACCACAATGATTTGCCACCAGGAACACAACATTATTGCAAATTAATTTATTCAAATAGTATATATATATATATATATATATATTTTAATTTTTTAATATAATTATTTTTGATATTTTAATATTTTGATAGATAATTTTACCTGGCATTTATTATAACGAAGCTGGCTGCAAAAATTATCGTTGTTTCAATATCGATTTTAATAACTTCAAAACGTGTAGATCCAATGGATATTGATATTAAAATAATCTCAAAAAATAAAAAATAAATTTGATCATTATAGTTTGTACCGTAATATTTGATCGTGCATACCAGACCGAACTTAATTCAGCTCGATCCGACTTACTCCATTTAAAAAGAATTTTTTTTTATCCCCCTCAACTATTTATTTTCCTGACTCCACCTATGCGTAGTGGCGGTCACAAGATCGTTGACAAACATTCCCACAGTTTCTTGCAACATAACTTTTGAGATCTCACGATATCACGAACCACGCGTCTTTCGCTGAATTGATGCTGAAAGAATAATCATATTTACTCATGTTCCTTGATTGCCTTAAAATTCTTGTAAATGAAATTCTCATGCCATATGAAAACTAATGGGTCTAACCCATTAGTTTTGATATTATAGTATAAGTAGGATTTTCTCATATAATTTCTATTGTTAAAGAAAGAAACGCAGCAGTAGCATTCTTTTATTCTTCTCGATTCTTCTATTTTTATGGCTTAATCAAAGCCGCCACCCAAAACCCCTGGCTTCGCTAACCTTGTCATGTACCTTGGCAAGGAAAAAGATGTTATGGAAAAATATTCGGCAGTGTGTTATGGACGATGTGCGACGAGCGTGGTATTTTTGCAGGAAGACTTCAATGTTGTTCGATTTTGGGCTGAACAGAAGGCGAGGTAGTTTGGGCAGCGCGGAAACTGCTGAATTCAATCAACTAATCAATACATTAGGTCTTGTTGATATACCTTTGCGTAGATGGAAATACACATTAATGAATGGACCGGGGACGCGGGCTAGTCGTTTGGATCATTTTCTTCTCTCTAGGTTGGTTGAGTGAGTGGCCGCGTTGTGAGCAGTTTACTCTGGCACGATCGATGTCAAACCATAGGGCCTTAGTTCTGCACGATGACACTAAGGATTGGGGCCCAAAGAATCCATGCATCTTCGACAATCGATTACAACACCATGATTATAGGGTTCTTGTTGAGAGGGAGTGGACAAATATTGAGGTGACAGGTCACAATGATTGTGTTTCACGAAAAATCTATCATATTTTGATATGGTCAGATTTTGTCCTGCTTGGACTATAATTTATATACTATTTCCTATTGTTTTGTACGGAACAAATCAAGAAATAAATAAACAAAATTTATGGGAGCCGTGGGGCAAAATTCCCAAACTTGAGTGTAAGTCTATTGACACCGTAAATTCCCAAAATCCTGGAATGAGTATTACAGTTTTTCTCTTTTTATCTATATTTTCGTACAAAGATTTTCCCTATCTCTTCCTTCTCCCTTCCCCCCTAATTCTTCCAGTTCTCCTCCTTCTTATAGGAATCTGACGGTGACATGCTCTTATACGTGTCTGTATTCTGTTTTTCTCGCTGACAAGTAGCTATCACTTCATCCTTTTGTACCAAATGGTGTGGACAAGTGGATCCATTCCTTAAATGCATGATTCACGTGCAAATTGCTCAAGTGAGAGCTTTCTTGGGCTCAATTCAACACGAGCTGAATATTGTTGGATGTGGGTTGATTTTCTTGGCCTATCTTGGCCCATTGTTGGGTTTTGGTTGGCTAGGTTGTATGGGGTAGTTGTCAGACTGTGATAGAATGGGTTATACCAATATTCATGAATATATCAAGTTGTGGAATCTTGAGAACTCGTGGTTATCCACGGAAAGATAAAAGAGTTGAGTAAGAAACTGATTGGGTTGGATGAGCAAGTTGAAACAATAGAGTTGTCTTTGCCGCAAGCAATTGAGCATGGTATCGTTTGGGATGAGTTGCAGCAAACGTTGAGGCATTAGGAATCTGTGTACCAAAAGTCAAGAGCTCGTTGGATTAAGGAGGGTGACTTTAATTTTTTATTTTTCCATAGTCAGTTACATATGCATCATGATAAGTTGGCGTAAGTGGCATTTCTAACTTATTTTTGCCTTGTTTCAAGTCGCATTGATAGTTGATTGTGATTATTTTGTCATCTTTTTGTGTTTTAGGGGCTCAAGAGAAGAAGTGTGCAAAAAGGAGAGGAAAACAGACTTCAAATGCTAAAATGGTGAAAATGCCTGAGAACCCCCATCTCGAGATCGAGTATGAACATCTTTGGCTTAACATTTGTAGTTTCAAACAATCTAAAGATAGTCATACAAGATATGGAAATGCTAATCCTCCTCCTCCGAGGAAAAAAAGGTGAACAATCTGAGGACGATCGTACAAGAAATGGAGACACCCATATCACCCAGAGCAACGCACAGGGAAGAAAATAGTTTGATACGGCTGTACCTATTTTTGGTACGCCCGTATCACCTAGAGCATCACAAATAAAATTACCTCGCGCACTGCCATTTCCACTTATGGTACACCTATATGTGACCCAGGACAAACTCTCAGCGAGATTTTTAACTCTCCAAAATTATTTTTTGACCCCCTACTTTCTTTCCCCATTATAAAGAAGCAACTTTCTCACTCCAAAAAGAACATTTGACACTTTGAGACATACACTTAGAGTTTAAGAGAGAAAGGGATTTCATCTTGAGTTTTTGAAGAATTGATAGATTTTCATCCATTGAAAGTGAAGATCCAAAGCAAGAAATTGAAGTTTGGGATCAACCTCTTCAATACTTGTTTGTCCTTTTGCACTTTCAATTGGGTAATTACTCTATTGTCTTTGTATTTTGATTATGGGATTTGTTATTGAATCGTATTTGCCTTTTTCTTTAATTATATGTAGCCAAACCCTTCGTATGGGGTTTTAGTTGATGTATCTTGTGCAATGGGATGATGTGTACTTTCAATTTGAAGGTTTTGATTTGGTTTTCTATTTATTGTGCTTCAATTTATTTATCTAGAGTTAATTATGATTGATTGGTCATCTTCATAGTAAATTCTAGATAATATCAAGAATTAGGGTAACGGAAGACCATAATCTAGCTTTTAAGAGCTTAGTAAATAAGTACAAGCAACCATTAGTTTGGGACCACTTGGACGGTTCTTAAGTTCCGACTTCATTTTCCAAGTCTTAGTGAACAATTTAATCATTTGTGTGAGCTAAGGTTTGTAAGTTTAGAAGTACCGCGACCATATGAACTTCTATAGGTCTAGGGGATGAAACAACCACTTAGAAAACTAGGATTGCATTGTTAATAGTACCCGTAATCATATTGTGCAAGTGGACTAGACTAGAATTCCATACTGCCTTACCAAAGACTCTCTCTACCTACCTCTCTTGTGTTAGTTTGTGTCACTAGCTTGCCTCACCTAAATAGTTGAACTTTAGTAGTTAAAGTAGAAGTAATCTAGTTAATCCGATTCAAAAATTATTTGAACTTCCTTATCCAAAAAAAACAAATATTCGAGCTTACCTTTCATTTTATATAAGTAAGTAAATAGGAAAACTAGATCACAATTTGGATTTCCATGGATCCTTGAGAACTTTGACCTCGGGGTGCATAATTTACTACACAACTCGTGCACTCGTGAGTTATAATTTGATAGCACATCCAACTATTTTATCACATCATCGCTCTTCTATTATAAACGGATTGCACATTAATGGGGCATAGTTGGCAGACTCGTAGATCATTCAATCAGGGATAACTTTTTATTTTTAGAGTAATTTTGTTGGCCATGCCAGGGACTTGTTACATCTGAACATTGAGCACAGGGTGATGCTATCATCTGAGGAGAATAGATGATTGTGTAGACCTTTTTTAGAGGAAAAAGTCATGAGGTGTGTTATATTGTGTGATGGGTCCAAGAACCCGGGACCACACGGCTTGAATTTGAGATTTATCCAGAACTTCTGGCAGAGTATCAAAGGGAGACTTTCTGTCGCTCATCAACGAATTTCGTTGGAACAGAAAGTTGCTTCAGGGACTAAATGCCGCGAATATCGTGCTTATTCGAAAAGTCAATAATGCCACACAATTAGATGACTTTCGACCAATCTCGCTCATTGATGCGGCATATAAAATTTTGTCCAAGTTGTTGGTTGATCGCTTGCATATGGTTATGGATATGTTAATATCTTCATATCAAACAACTTTTATAGCAGGGTGTCAAATCCTCAATAGAGTCCTAATTGCAAACGAGATTGTGGATTATGTAAAAACGTCAAGGGAGTTGTAGCTTATTTAAGGTGGGCTTTGCAAAGGCCTGCGACTTTGTGAATTGGGACTTTTTACTTCATATGATGGAACAAATAAGGTTTTCTCGCACTTGGAGATGTTGGATTAAGGAGTGTATTTTGACAACTTCTACATCTGTTTTAGTGAGGGATAGTCCTATGAGATTGTTTCACTTGGATAAAGGTCTTCGTTAGGGTGACCCGTTCATCACCTTTTTTTGTTTCCTTGTGACGGAGGGGTTAGAGTTGCTTATGGGAAAAGCAGTTCAATTGAATTGCTTTCATGGTGTACGGGTCGGATCATCAGATTTTTAGCTCTCATATTTACAGTTCGCAGATGATACCTTGGTATTTAGGGAAGATTGATACATAGCTCATCCTGCTCGCGTGATAGCCTGCTTAGTTATAGGATTGTTCTTTGATCCCCATAACTGAGTAATGAAAGCCAGCCAGGATGAAAGATAGCATCTTTTCTGTTATATTTGTTATTAGCTCCTTCTCTCTATAGTGATGCTCCTAATGTCCTGACTGTCAACTTGTCAACCCCAAGTGTTATTGGATGTTGGTACATAGCTCATCCAGTCGCCTCACTAATAGTGTGATCGTATGTTCTACACTCAAAGATTAGTTTCTCCTTCCTAGTTTTAAGTCCAGGGCCACTGAATCTTCAGACTAGGTTGATTCTTTGTCAAGATTTCTTACTGTTGGCAGCATCTCAACATGCACTTTTAGATTGCACTTACTTATGGATTTGTTTCTCAAATGTATAGCATACTGTAGAGGCGCAAGCAGCCAATCAATCCTAGTGTATAGGAAGAGGCCGTCTGATTTCTTAGCTTTCAGCCAAGTCCAAGTCATCCTCTGTATCATTTGCTGCATATCTAGTATCTTGGCCTAGAATGCAAAAAAGCATGTATGGTTCCTATGCTTCCAGATTGTCCAGAAGAATGCCAACCAGATTAGTAGCCAAGTTCCAGTGTTGATTCCAGGTGGAGTTAGTGCAACATGTTCTTGAATTGATTGAGCTTGAGCAATTTTTCGGGTTGTCTGTACCTCCAGGATGCAACCATTTCTTTACTGCCAACTAGACTTGAGTAGTTGTAGAACACCTCTAGAACAGATGTTCATCTGTCTCTGGCATACATCTGAAGAAAGTACAAGCAAAATCTGGGCCGGGAGGTATAATATGTCTTTCCTATAGGCTAGCCCTTGTAGGAATAGCATGTTGTATGAGTTTCCATGCAAAGATGCTTACTTCCTTAGGGACATACCTATTCCACACATATATAGTTGTTTCCACCTGCTGGTCAGTGAACTCCATTTTCTTGAAATCTGTTAATAGTCTATATGCATCCCCTGTTGTGTATTGTCCAGTGGAGCTTCCTTCAAAGATGTATCTATCCTCATCTCCTTCCTGAGATTGAGTATCCTGCAAGAAATACAACATATCATTTAGTTTAGATAATTCTTAATCACGTAATTCCCTCCTCCAGTTCCACCTCCATGTCCATATGGCATCTCCCCTGCTACCAGAAGTAGCCACTGTCACTTCTCTATTTCTAGCAAGCCTGAAAAGTCTCAGATATCTATTAGCCAATACTCTATTCTGGTGTCATCTATGCTGTCAGAAGCTTATACCCTCCCCATTTCCAAATTTAATGGTGAATTTCTTAGGCTACCATATACTCAATTTTTATGCAAGAAATACAACATATCATTATTGAAATCAGCAAGACATCTAGCCCTTAGAACACCCTTTTCAACAGGTGTAGTGATTTTTTTTCCCATAAAGTCCAGCAAACTTTCCTTTTTTCTTTAGTGTTGTCCTAAAAGAAATCTCTCTGCAATGTTTTCAGCTTATTGATCACCACATTAGGAGCTTTCAAGAAAGAGAAGTAATGAGATGGTAAAGTTGATAATACAGCATTGATCAGTGTCAACTTTCCACCTGTTGATAGATGTATATGTTCCCATGAGTTCAAGGCCTTACTGAAATTATCCAATAATGGCTTCCAAGTAGCCTGTTTGTTGTTGTTTGCTCCTACAGGCAGACCTAAGTACCTGAATGGTGTTGATCTCGTTTGACAAACCAAGAATGCAACCATGTATTCAATAGTGTATGATGCCATATGAATCCCAATCAGTTTAGGCTTACTGAAGTTAATCTTCAATCCTGATAAAAGTTCAAAATTCAAGAGTATGGCCTTAAATGTTTTCCAATACTCCATGCTGTCTGTCCAAGTAGAATGGTGTCATCCACGAACTGTAAATGAGACACAGATACATTATCTTTCTCTATTGACAAACCTTTGAACAGCTGAAGCTCTACAGCTCTCTCAACCATTACTGCAAGCCCCTCCGCTGCCAATAGAAATTAAAAGGGTGACAAGGGGTCCCCTTGTCTTAATCCTCTTGTGGGGAAGAACTCCTTGGTAGGGATTCAATTGATAAGTACAGAAGTTGATGAAGACTCCAATAATTCTTTGATCCAACATAAACAGCGGACGAGAAAATTCATCTTACCCATAACATCCAGCATGTATGTCCAGTTCAATGTGTCATAAGCCTTCTCGAAATCCAGCTTAAGGATTAGGGCCTTCTTTGTGAGCTTCTTTGTTTCATCAACCAGTTCATTAGTGATCAGAATGTTGTCAAGCAGGCTTCTACCTCTGATAAAGGCCATTTGACTTTTAAAGATTATGCTGCCCATCACTCTACTGATTCTGATGGCCAGGATTTTTGCAATTATTTTAGGCATTGTGCCTATCAGGGTAATAGGCCTGAAGTCTTGCACCTCCATAAGCGTGTCAGTCTTAGCAATTGAGGTTAAATGGGTTGCATTAGTGTTTTTAGCTAGTTTACACGTCCTGTAGAACGCACTCATCAGCTATAGAATATCAGGTTTCATCAAGTGAAAAAAGTGCTTGATAAATTTGAAATCCAGCCCATCCAGGACAGGGCTTTTGGTGGTCAACCCTTAATGGCATCCGAAATTTCCATATCAATGAATGGGGCCATTAGATCCTCTTTAGTATTGCTATCTAGCATTTTGAATGTCATATTACCAACTCTTGGTCTCCTTGGTAGACTCTCGATAAATCTATCTGCGAAGTGTTGTCCGACACCTACTTTATCTGCATAGGTTCATCCATCCATTGTGATCCCTCCCACACACCATTAATCATGTTTCTTCTCCTATTCATGCTAACAACCGTGTGGAAGTAGGCCTTGTTTTCATCCCATTGTTTGATCCAGTTAATTCTAGATTTTTGGTACAGTACATTATCCAAGTTTTTGGTGACATTATCCAACTTATCTCTTAAATTATCTAGAGCTTGTTAATTTACTACACCCATTGTGTTTGCATCTCCTTCAGTGACCATCTTCATACTATTCACTGGCTTCTTTTGTTCACTTATCAAATCTTTGGGTGCAAATTTATTCCATGATCTGATTCCTGTTCTGACAGCTCTGATTTTTCTTTGATCAACAGACTAGGAGTACCTATCCTACATGAGCTTATCCATAATGTCTCTACTAACTTGTCGTACTCCTTATCCAATAGCCATTTGTCCCGAACTCTGGGACACAAGCTACCCGAGCAATGATCTAAATCTTCTTTATCTAGACCGATTTGGATCCATTCAGTGTCTTGAATCAAACCATCATTTGCTAGAAATCTATCAAACCAGCTCATAGCTTTTAAGGATTTAAGATACAATGTGTATTTTCTGCGTATTATTCTCAAATCCTGCATTCCCAATGTGGATACAAAGTCTCTAAAAGCACATGTTTCCTGATCATACATGTAGTGTGTTGAACCTTTCGTCTCACTAATGTCCAACACCACATTAAAATTTCCCGTAAGGCATTATTTCTCCTTTGATTTTCTTGCATGAATTTCATCTATTGCTGACCATTGGATCTTTTTGCAACTAAGGTCTCCTGGTAAAAATCGGAACATCTGCCCAACATCGATTTTTGGCCTATAATGACCCTACTCTCGGTACACCGTCCACCATCATGAATAGTAAACCCGCCTACTCTGTACCGTCGTCCCCGTCAACCTCAGTTGCTCCATTTGTCGGGGGCTAGTAGCCCTACCTTAGGTACACCATCCTTCTCCCTGGGGATGCCTCACGCGCCCAAAGAATCCCTAATCCGGCTAACCCCCTTGTCTTTCCCTCCCTCTACACATCACTACTATGGATGAATGGAAGCTACCACCATGGAAAGTGAAACTACTCAAGCGAGCTGCGATTAAGGCGGGGAAGGCACCGGTACATGATTCACTCCCTGTCTCCTCAACTCAAACTCAGTGGCCAGCACAGAACCTATTTTCAATTCATGAGAGGCTTGGACCATGCACAACACAGAGAACGGATGGATCGATCATCTGCTGTATCATGATTTTTCCTAAGGGTTGCGATGTTGATCCCCTACTCAATGCACTAAAGAGACAAGGCGTGATTAAGGAGATATCTATAGATCGCAAACTCAATAATCGGGGACTTTAGTTTGCCTTTGTGAGTGTACTGAGGTGGAGGATGTTGATCTACTAATGCTTAAGTTGAACAATACATGGTTTGGGTCATATAGGCTCCAGGCAAACTGAGCATACTACCCGAAGAAGAGGATTTAAAAAAAGCAGAGCAAATACAGCCCAGATCCTTTTGAGTCCAAGCCGAGAGGAGACTCTGCCTCATACTTGTCCACCTGGTTTATGGGTAAACAAACTGTTACACGGTTTACCTGGAGTGGTCACTAAGGACAAGCCTGAATCCTCAACAAAGAATTTGTTAAACCTATCCAGTTGCAACTATGATTGGTTACAACGTAGTTATGTAGGCGAGCTCATTAACTCTGAAGGTCTTGCTGATTTTCAAATGGCTTTGAAAGCGGCGGGTTACATGAATGTGTTTCCTAGTCCACTTGGTGACGGTTTGGTTCTTCTATGAGAAAGTAAACCATTAGACCTTGCTAACCTGTTGGTGAATGATAAAATGTGGCTATCTAGTTGGATTCGTGAGTTAAATCCTTGGACAGCAGATATCCCGAGATCCAGATGTTGTTGTATGGTGGAGGTATATGGCTTACCCCTGACATCTTGGTCAGTGTCTAATTTAACTGCGATAGGAAACCGATTAGGGAAGCTCATAAGGATCTCAGATACTACACTGCATAAAAGAGATCTCAAAGTGATATATTTAGTGATCTAGATCCCACTGAAAACAAGATTGGAAACAGACCTTGGGATGGTGATTGATGGTATGGTGCACCAACTGTTCTTTAGAGAATCATTGTCACCATCTGCAAATTGGTCTGTTGGTTCACTGGCTACTACTGATGATGATGAGGACTCCGTAACCTCATTAGGAACATCAGTATAAGAACCTTCAAATACACTGGTGATGAAAAATATCACTAACAAAGTTCAGACATCCCTGTATTGAACAATGTTCATTCATCATATTCTTTTAAATGGCAACCAGGGCACATTAACTGGTGGCCAGCATCTCGCAACATTGGATTTGGAATGGTCTCAACTATTGACTCAGAGCTGCCAAATGAAAGAGTTCCGGAGACACCTTTGAGTTCATCCAACCCTCCTCAACAAAGAGAAAGTGACCTAAGCACTAACCTTGGTTTGCTTCAAATCCCCATTCTGCAAGAGACTAATTCTGAACAAGATGGATCTACTATGGGACAAAAGGATACATTGGTATCAGATGAGTCTGAAAATCCTATTGTCACAAGTGAGTCAATGAATGGTTTAACTAATGCTGTAGTGGAGGTTCAGGGCAACATGATGGAAGTCACTCTAGCTCCAGATACAAACAATAATATTGCTTCCACGGATCAACATAAAGAAGTTGTCATTACAGCTCCACACTGTGAGGAATTTCCACCCCTCTCAGTTATGGACCCATTACCTCGAAGCCCCACACAGAAAGGGAGTGTGAAGCTGTGAGAATCAAGAGCTCGATTTGATAT
>JAOWBN010254834.1:0-23216 GCA_028565015.1 Pinguicula moranensis | reverse complement strand
GATTTCAAAATTTTCGCTCAGGCCCGGCGGGTCACGGGTCGACCCGCCGGGTCGGACGCCAAGATAAATTCGAATTTTTTTATTTTATTATTATTATTTGTTTTTCAAAAAACCAACCCGGCGGGTTGGCGGGTTTTCGAGCGGGCGGCCCGCCGGGGTCCGGTGAATATTTTTTACTTTTTTTAAGAAAAATGGGCCCGGCCGATTGAACCGCCGGACTGTCTCACCGGGTCTGGATTTTTCCGGACCCGCCGGGCCGCGGGTCGCATTTTTCGCAACCCGAGCACGGACCCTTGGTATCAGGCAGCCCACGGCCCTCCGACCCGCGGCCCTCCGTGCCGCCGACCCAGCGTGCCGAGTCCGGGCCGCGGTTCATTTTGGGCATCTCGACCTAGGAGTTCCGTTACTACATACCTACTTCAATAGTCGAGCAAGGTCAGTCATTCTTTCTTTTAGGAAAGTGTTGGAGAACGGAGAGCCAAGGAAGTGACATCCGAATTCTATTCATTGCGCTCGCCCGCCCGCTACCTCTTCACGCTGTGAATCAAATCTCACAACAAGTAACGCACCAAATCCAATTACTTTCACAACATGCACGCCCCAAATTTGTGAAATTGTGTTGCATTTAAGGTTTATTAGTATTTATAGACTGTTTGCAACTTGTATTTAGGGCGAATTCCAATGCTCTGTATTTTTCCTTTGTACTTGAAACTCTCGAATTCCATATTTTTTTTCCGTGTCCTGTCCTGATTTTGACTGTAATCGAATTTCTTTTCTTTCACGTATATTAGTTTTCCATTTGGGTTTACAATAGCTCCATTATCATAGCATTTGTTTTACAATTCAGATTATGTGTACTTATGTTTGCTAATAAAATCATACTAGTTCACGAACACACAAGCATGCAAGCACACAGGTAAAGGCACAGGAGTGCACACCCATAAATTTCAAGCATCCTCGTTCAAATCATCTTATTTTGACTAACATTTTTTTCTTTCAATAATTTGGGTCATAGGGATGTTCCATTGCAAATGGAGCTGCAATAGTTATAATTGATAATTCTTCTAACTTTATGCTAATAATGGACTAGAACAAAATGACTCTATTAAATTCCAGTGCTTCTATTTAGTGAAGTTATTGGAATTCAATATATCAAATAACGCAATACATATTGGGTCGCAACGAAAATGGCCTCTTTGTATAATTACAAGGGTAAAGCCGCATACATCTGACCCCCAGACCCCAACTTAGTTGGGAATATACTGCGTACGTTGTGGATTGTGGATGGATTTTGAGTCATAGGGAGCTATACAGTAATAACATAAGTGGACCAATACCCAGTAATCTTGAAAACCACACAAATTTGGTGAGCTTGGATCTGTACCTGAACAACTTCGCCAGTCCTATCCCCACAACTCGGGCAAGTTGTTCAAATTGAGGTTCATGTAAGTGAAGTTTATTCAAACCTAGCAATGGCCACAGCTTCTTTTTTTTTCTCTATTTTCTGTAAATGGAATGGTGTTGATTTCTTTTATTGGACCTCATTAAACCATTTGAGTTAAATGTGTACTATATACTCTCCTGTGTATGTTGGCCTGCAGCATTCATCATATGTTGATTTATGTAAAATTCCTTCTAATTTTTTGTTTTCAACTGTCATTGTGTATCTGCAAGGATAGTCGGTTGAATAATAACAGCTTGAGTGGCAAACAATTTTAGCACATTTTTTTTTCTTTCGTTCTTATAATACAAATTGGTTGATGTTTATACAAGGAAACTCTCTTTGGTTCTGCAGCTGCTAATAAAAGCATGTTTGTGCTTGATCTTTTTTAGCTAAATCAAGTTAGATTTTCCGAATCTTTAGAAACACTTTATCTATGGACTTTATATATATATATGTTATTTGTCATTGACTTTGATTGAGTTAATCCTGATTCAAAAGTGAAGAGCAAGACCCTATTATCAGATGTAAGGTGACAGCCCAGCGCAGCAACCTCAATTGTCTCCAAGACCTAATCGGTGAGAAAAAGAAAGCGTTCATCTCCCGCTTAGGAACACTTTGTTGATGTTGAGCCAATTGATCCACAAGATCCCAAGTCACAGTGTATTTATTGTGGTGAAATTATTCCATATCATCATGTTAAGAATGGAACATCCCTCATGCTGTCTCACACTCGTACGTGCAGTGGAAGATTGCATAAAGAAGGTAAAGACGACCCCTACCAACAGATGCTATCATATGATGCAAAATCACATGCAGGGGATCCTTCAGCTTTTGGTGATTTGAGAATTGATAAATATGATGAGAGTAAATTAAGACGGTCAGTTGCAGAGTGCATAATTTGGACGAACTTCCTTTTTCTGTAGTTGAGAAGGAAGGTTTTAGTCGAATGTTTCATACATTTGAGTCCCGATTTCCATGCGTATCTCAGAGATATGTCGTGTGTGACTGCATGGCATTGTATGTGGAGGTACTGTTGGAGGTAAACCTTCGCATATGTTTCACTACAGACACTTGGACTTGTACAAATCAGAACACGACGTATATGTGTCTGATATCACATTTTATAGATCGCAGTTGGGTGTTGCACAAACATATAATCGACTTTCAAAAGCTTGGCAATCATGCTGAAATTGGAATATCTCAACAACTGAATTATTTTATGGACCTTTGGGGGTAGGAAAAGGTGTTGATAATCACCGTGGATAACGCGACTCCAAATGATAAAGCTTTGGCAAATTTAGGGTTTAGGGTTAGTGTTTAGAGTTGTAGGTTTAGAATTTAGGATTTAGGGTTTAACAGACTGAAAAATTTGAAAGTATTACTGGACACATCGTTTAGAACCACAATCATTTACAGGTAACTCCCCGATTACTTTTAATGCTTTCATTTCTTAACTTTGATTTCTTAACTTTATTTTCTTTACTTTCAGGTACAATGCCGTTCCCACATTCTAAATTTAATTGTAAAGGAGGGATTGGACGATTGGGAGCCACAATTGAGAAGATGAGAGCCCTCGTGAGGTCCTCGCCATAGAGATTGGATTCGTTCAATATGTATATATCAATACATACTAGCATAGAAAAACATATGGCGTTGAAAGATGACATACCTACGAGATGGAATTCAACGTACAAGATGTTTGAATCAGTGTTGAATTATGAAGACGTGTTTGTGGATGATTGATGCGGATAAACAGCTTGATCACTACTTGAGTTTTGATTCCAAAGGAAGAAAAAGAAACATGGATTTAGTACCTACTTCGGATTATTGGATTCAGGTCAATAGTTTCACGAAGTTCCTAAAGATCCTCCACGATGTTACACTGAAATTTTCTTCATCAAAGAGCGTGACTGGAAATATATTTTTCAGGTAATAATTTTTTTTGGGATGATCGGTGGTATCCGACTATTTGTCGACTAGTCCACAGGGACCTACCCGTACGACTCGCCGGGACGATCGGGCAAATGACTGACTGGGCAAGCCTTGACATATTACCGGAGTCTGGCCCCAACTTTTGCTTCTGGTGGGAGTCGAACCCACAACCTCCGCATATAAGGAGAGTTATGGGGACATTCTTGACCACCAGGGCAACCCGTTGGGGTTTCAGGTAATAATTTTACGTTTGGACTTTTGATTATTTTTAAATTCTCTTTCTTCGTACATTTTATATTGTTGAAGGGATATAATATATATATATATATATATACATATATATATTCAATTCTCTTTCTTCACAATATGTCTTCATATAGCTGCCTAACAATGATTTGTGCGTGATGTGGAGAGTATTTTTTTTGTTATACATATAATTAATAAGGAGTACATTGTTTTCACAAACTGCATATCTCAACTTTATATAAATATTATATATAGGAAGTGGCAAAGATTGATAAGCAACAACAGCTTTATTTTGTTGATCAAGATGAATGTTTGAGTAACATGGCAACAAGAATGCAAATGAAGTTTGATAAATATTGGGGGGAGGTTAATCGCGTGGATTTGAAGCTTCCTAAATGAGAAAGACAAGACCCGAACAATAAGCCTCTGAATTATTTTTTGATGGTTGCTACTATCTCACATCCTCGTGCAAAGATGAAGTGGTTTAATTGATGGTTTTCAGTAAAAATGTCTAGAGAGAGGAGGATCGATACTTATAACAAGGTTAAGCGGGCTGTTAGATTTATCTTTGAAAATATGATGAGATATATGGTAAATCCTCTAACCTGGATGGGTGGGAACAAGTCAGCCTACAGTTCCACAGGATGACTACGACTTTGGTTTATTCAGTGATAATATGAGCAATGTGGAAACCAAATCTGAGCTTGAGATGTATCTAGATGTGGCGTGTGTGCCGCTATCAGGCCCTTTTGATATTCTGGAGTGGTGAAAAGCCAATGAGTCTACTTATCCGATTCTATCTCATATGGCACGAGACGTGCTTGCCAACCCAATTTCCATGGTTCCATCTGAAGCCACATTCAACATTGGAGGTCGAGTGTTGGATTCAACACGCTCGTCTCTAACTCCTGCCATGGTCGAGGTACTAATCTTGAGTCAAAATTGGATATCTAAGATTTCAAAGGACATAAAAACTAAAGATTGTGAAGATATGACAGAGGTCGAAACTGCAGAGGTGGAGAAAGGTAAATTATTTATTCTACTTCATTTACGATTTAATATTTTACCTTTAACGTTTAAATTTAACCAATAAGTATGAGCTTATTTTGACTTTTGATTGATGTGTAACGTGGTATGCAGAGCTGGTTCAAACGCCACAAAATTTCAGATGGTAACTCGTGTTGGTTGTAAGCTGCTCTATTATTTGAGGTGAGGAATTTCAGTAGTATTATTTTTTTCTCTAAGTTATTAACTTTAATCTTGCTCTAATATGCCATTTTGTTTTCTATTGTGCAAGATATGCAAGTTATTAACTTTAATCTTGCAAAGATTTTTGGGGAAGTTGTGAAATGTGAATACGTGATAAAGTAGTAAACTGTGAAGTGATATGGTATTAATTAACTAATGTGGTTGGTTAAGATTTTAAGATTGTTTTGGTAATTATTTTATTATAATATTGTGAACTGTTGTAATTGTTATGGTTTTGGACTTTGGTTGGTAATTGATGCAGTAAAATGTCGTGGAATCGCACTGTATTTTTTCAAACTGTTCAGGTTCAGGGCTTTGGTATTTATGCGGAATCCACAGGGTTCTGCATCCGTCTGCCAGTGAATTTACATGGATTTAGCATATGCGGGCAAGCGGGCGGGCGGATGTGGAAATGATGTTTTGATTTCGCATCCTTCGCAGGCAGAATGCTGAACTGGTTCCAGTTTTGCCCGCTCCGCTTCCCACCCCCCAAACCACTATAATCCAGTGCGTCATCCTCCCCTATATCAAGTAGGCTACTTTTTCTCAATTTCTACTAGGAATTCAATTGTTATGGAGGTAAATTTTGAGAAACCCTAATTTTTCTAAATTTGGAATTTTGCTTCAATTTAGCAAATTGGTTCGATCTTTACCCTCACCTTATTCAGGGAGAAGAATCATGGGTACTCTGTGCTTTGACAAGGCAACTTGTCCCAGCGGTCCGCTACCTCCTGGCTTGTCAAGAGGTAATGGGATCGATTCCCAGTGGGGCTTGTCTCAGACAAGGAAACACTGTGGATCGATTGTCTGCCCACTATGCCACTTGGCTTGCCAAGTGTCAGTGGGGCTTATGCGTTGGGATTAATCTGGCATTGTCACTTTGGGATTAGTCGGTACAGACCGCATGCTGTCGTTCTACCCCAACGGCAGGTTCTGGCCGGATACCTAAGTGGGTGGTTTGGTATATCTGAATTAACTACCAAAAAAAGGGTACTATGTGCTTTAATTTTCTCCTTATTTTTTCCTTTGCCGTTTGTACTGCAACAGTTTCATTTGTGGTTTTCCCATTGCCTTCTGTTGAGAAGAAACACTAATTATGAAACGTATCAAAGGGTGGATCCTAATGAGACTATTCAAAACTTGCTTAATCAAGGTATATATATTATACATATTTTTCTTTTCAAGTTATTAGGTGGGGGTTCATGCATTGTTCTTTTTCTTGTTGGCACGGGGATGAGATAGTCATGCCTGATCAGTATGTAATTTAGCATAGCCTGAGTAGTAAGGACTAAGGATGTTACATTATTTGGTGCTCAACATTTTTGAACAATTACATTTGTTTTATAAATTGTTAAATGGTAGGCAAGTCAGCTCTGTAATTTTTTCTTGATGGTGTAGGTTTATGTATGTTGTTGGATTAACTTATGGAACTTGCGGTAGATAACATTTTGAGTTGCACTACATGATTTGTTATGTTTTACTCTCATATCTATAACCACAATAAATGGTTAATAACTTCTTGAATGAAAAATTCCAAAGAATTACAAAATACAAACAGGAAACTAAAACACGATATAAATCCCGTGGTACTCCGGAAAAAAATATCCGACTACGTCCACGTTGAGCTACGAAATCGGATGCTCACCGCTGTCACCGAATCGAAACCAGTGTCAAGGGTTACAACACTCAGATCTCTCAAACAAAGTCTCACCAAAACGTAGAACAAAGATCTCATTAAACAACAAACAAGTTTGTTGTGAAACAGTGACTACAGTTCACTATATCGAATACACACTAGAAGTATAAAAGAGGACAGAAAATCAGAGGTTCACTCGAAGAAAACCTCTTGAAGAATAGAGAGAACACAGAGACAACCGAAGACAGAGAAGCTGTAAAACTGAATAATCTCACAAATCTTGACGCCTCATTGCTTAAATATCATGCAAATATTTGATCTTGACCTCAAGATCATCTTCATCAAACGACTCTAATTCAATCTTGATAAATATAGATCATGACCACTAGATTGTGTCGTAATATCAACGGTCCAGTTCGGCTCCCCATACTTCCGAGAAAGGATGGCTCAGATCAAGTCCCACGCAATGGTCCAACTTCTGAGGCACCGCTTCAGTTTCGGCCATCAGATTATCTCATACGTGGACGGCTTAGATTGCATTACACAAGTTTAGGCGACAACGCATGCATACCGTCATATCATAATGCACATGGACGAATAGGATCATTCCACGTGACAAGACATTTGCTATCATCAGATACAAATTGGACGGTCATGATTAAATCATTTAATCAAGGACATGATGATAACTTTGCATTTAACAATCTTCACCTTGAAGTTACCAGATTTCCACACAACACATTTCTTTAATGCTCCAAAACAAAACCACTCAGAATACACATCAATTCATCCTAATGAGTTTCAGACAAAGTTGAAACCTTCCTTGAGTTACAATTTTAGTACCAAAATTAGTAACATTTTCATCAATCGAAATTTTAACAAAATCAATCGAAATTTTAACAAAATTTACCAGTTTTTCAGAAATGATATCTCTAATAAAGTGAAACTTCACATCAACGTGTTTAGTCATTTCATAAAAAAAAATAGGATTTTTACTCAAATAAATTGTTGATTGACTATCTGAATACACAAAAGCAACAAAATCACAAATTCCAGATTCTCTTAATAGTCCATAAAGCCACAAGGCTTCCTTAAAAGCATTATAATAATATTTTCAGCCTCAGTAGTTGAAAAGCAACTACGGGATGCAATTGTGATTTTCAACTAATGCACCACAAAAAATGGCAACTAACTTCATTTCAGAGTTATTCTTCTTAAAGCATAATCCTAAATTTTTCAGAACCAATCAAATACCTAATAGTCCATTCTAAGGTAATCCAATTGTTAAAATCCAGATTTAGACATAAACCTACTCCACAAAGATACAACAAATGCAATGTCAGACCTAGTGCTAACCATATAATACATCAAAGAACCAAACAAGTTAGCATACGGCATATTCTCCATTTTTTTAGTTTCCGTAGGAGTCTTAGGACTCTGATTCTTACCGAGTTTGAAATGGGTTGCTAAGGGAATGGAAACGGGTTTTAAACTATCGAACTGAAACTTTTTAAGCAATTTTTGCACATAAGAAGTTTGATGCAATTTCAAAGCTCCTAATTTCCTATCTCTCAGAATGTTTTCCTAATATTCTCTTTGCTTAACACCTAAGTCTTTCATTTCAAACTCAAAATTTAATCTACATTTTAACTTACTAATCCCAGCTTTAGATTGACTAATTAAAAGTAACACATGGACAGAGGGAGTGGAGCCTGGCCTGGCCTTCCTGTTGGGCCTTTTTTTTCGAGCCCAAACTAATCTAAATAAATAAATAAATAAATAAAATTAATTTTATTGTATAATTTGCAATTAACCTTTATAAAATAATTCAACTTACAGTAAAAAAAATTGTTAGATAATTTTGTTGTAAGATTTTATATATATTAAGTTAATTTTATTGAAAGTTAACTTTGTAGGATATTAAATAATTTAAATTTTATTTTTTTATCATTGTTTGAGCTGATAAATTTTTTTATGACTGTTGAGCAGGTAAAATTATTTTATTATTCCCACCCACCCTACAAAAAAAATACATCAACTCCCTAAATTGTTTTATTTCTACTCATAAAAATTGTTTATGCATGCCAAAAAAAATAGCCCCTTTTAAATTTTTTTCTAGATCCACCCTTGATATATCATCCATATAGAGCAGCACAAAAACAGAAACATTTCTAGAATGCTTACAACTAACAGCCCAATAATAATCATCAGGTTCAACAGTTTGAATTTGATCAGGAACAGAAAAGACAAATTTAATCAATTCAACATAATTGGCATACTTAGTAGGCACAGTTCTATTCTTAATGCCCTTATTTACGGCAACATTGTATGAGGTTGAGGGTTGAGACTAATTCGTTTGATTCTGATCAGGTTCTAAGAAATCCTGAATTTTTTTAGATTCCTCAGATTGGACAGGTTCCTATGAGGAACATCTCTGTCCAGCTCCACTTAAATAGGAACTTCTTTTAACTCCACATCATTTGATATCTCTGCAGAACATCATTTGATATCTCTGCAGATTATTGGGGAAATAAGGAAAATCATCTTCATTAAATATGACACCCCTGCTAACAAATATTTTCAAACCAAGCATACTTTTATCCCACAACCTATACCCCTTTGTGCCTTATTGGTATCCACGAAAAACACATTTAAGGAACCTCGAGTCCAATTTTCCATACTTGAGGTGTGCATATGCTACACACCTGAATACCCTTAAGTGAACCAGATTTTGGTATCTTTAGAACCAAACAAATTTCGGACATTAAAAGTCTATGGCCACTGAAAGACTCTTAGTTATCAGACGGGAGTCATTATTCAAATCCTTACCCAATTTGTTTTTCAAACCAGGGGTTACAAGTAGACACCTCATCTTATCTAATAGAGTTTTGTCCATAAGTCCAGCTACCCCATTCTGCCGGGGAGAATACCTAGCAGTTCTATGCCTAGTAATGTTAGAATCAGAACACAGATTATCAAATAATGCATTACAAAACTCAAGACCATTATTAGTTCTAAAGTATTTAATTTTGGTGTTAGTTTGGTTTTCGACTAAAGTTTTCCACTTTAAATTTCAGATATGCTTGATCTTTATTTTGCAACAGAAACATCCAAATTTTCCTACTGAAATCATCAACCAAACTTATGAAATATCTATTGTCATCATGTGTAGAAATAGATTCCTGAAGACAGATCAGCATGCAGGTACTCAACTCTATGTTTAGATAGATGCACACCTTTATAAAATTTCAGTACATGCTGTTTTCCTAACACAAGCTTCACAAAAGTCAAGATAAAAAAAAATAACATGTTTTCCTAAACAGCCTAGGGAATGTAAAACAGATAATCCCTTTTGACTTATGTGTCCTAATAACAAATGCCACAGTTTAGTATTCTCATAAACAGACAGAACCACTGCACAATCATCAACTTGGTCTAAATGTTTTCCTTCCATAAAAATATTACCTATTTTTCCTTTTTGCAATAAAAACAAAATTTTCATTTTTGAAAACATTCAATAAACCATTTTTGGCATAAAAAGAACATTCAGACTCTTCTAATGCACCTAAAGAAATTTAAAAAAATTTCAAATCTAGAATGTACCTAAAATCAGACATGCTAACACGTTTATTATCTGAAAGATACAAGTTGATTATTCGTGTACCCTCTACTGAATATTCCTCTACCATTATTCTGTTACCGTTACCGCTAAGGTAGCGAAATAGCAGTAACAGAATAGTGGATGGCGGTAACGGTAATGGATCCTCCACCTCCATCTGATACCTTAGTGGTAACGATAACAGACAATGCCATTCCATTACCACTATTACCGTTATCCATCCCTAGATTCGATCCTTAGATTTCGCATTGAAGAAAATAACAAGAAAAAGACTTCTGATACTATCGACATAAATGTTGCTAAAGCAAATGTGGTAGAACATGAAAAAGGCAAGAGTAAGAAGCTTGTGTATGGATCAAAGATGGTACCTAAAGGAAGAGTGATTAAGAAACAAAAGTTTATTGGAAAATGCTACAACTATAATAAGACGGGGCACAAATCGCCTGACTGTAGGTTACCAAAAAGGAATAAAAGCAAGAAAAAGAATGAGGCCAACGTTGTGGATACCATCACAAGAGGTGTATCTGACATAGACCTATGTGTTATAGTCTTTGAAGTCAATATGGTGGATATCAATCTCAAAGCATGGTATCTAAACACTGGAGCCACCAAACATATCTGTGCAAACAGGTCTCTTTCTCTGATTTGACTATAAAAGTTGGAGAAAAGGTCTATATAGGGAATTGTTCTACCTCTTAGATCGAATGGTATGGAACCATGCTTATGAAAATGATTTCAGGAAAAGAGGTCAAACTGCAAAACGTGTTATATGTGCCTCAACTGAGAAAGAATCTAATTTCTGGAACACTATTGAGTAGACATGGATTCAAGATGGTGTTTGAATCCCACAAGGTTATTTTGTCCAAACAAGGTTTATTTGTTGGAAAAGATTATATGTGTACTAATACCATGTAGAAGAAGAATATAATGGCCGTTATAATGCCATTTGTTAATGTTAATAAAGCTTACACTTCTTCTATTTACATGCTTGAGTCTTCTAATCTATAGCAGGGTATATTAAGGACATGTTAATTATGATACTTTGCGTAAATTAATTAACTTAAACCACATACCAAAGTTTAATATAGATTCCAAACACAAATGTGAGACTTGTGTTGAGGCAAAGTTGACAAGGTCATCATGTAAATCAGTTGAAAGAAGGACTGAACCCCTTGAGTTAATTCACACCAATGTATGTAATTTGAAGTTTATTGAAACAAGAGGTGGGAATACTTTCATTGATGACAATATAAAATATTGTTATGTATATCTGATAAAAAGTAAAGATGAAGCTATAAAGAAATTTACTCTTTATAAGCAAAAGGAAGAAAACCAACTTAATAAGAAAATTAAGATGGTTCGAAGGGGGCGTGGTGGTGAATATGTTGAATCATTTGGTGCATTTTGTGTTCAACATGGTATTATTCATGAGGACACTGCTTCTTATTCTCCACAATCCAATGAAATGGCCAAATGAAAAAATAGAACTTTAAAAGAAATGAACGTAATGTTAATCAGTTCTGGTTTGCCACAAAATATATGGAGGGAAACCATACTATCGGCTAATTATCTTTTGAATAAGATACCCCGGAAGAAAGTCAAACAGACGCTTTATGAATTGTGAAAAGGTAAGATACATTTCTTACAAATACTTAAAAGTGTGGGGGTGTTTCGCTAAGGTGGCAATACCTTTACCCAAGAAAATGAAAATAGGTCCAAAAACGATTGATTGTATTTTCATTGGGTACGCAAATCACAGCAGTGCATATTGGTTTCTTGTGTATGAATCTCAAAACCCTGATATTCATAAACATACGATAATGGAGTCAAGGAGTGCTCCGTTCTTTGAACATGTCTTTCCATACAAATCCAAAGAATCTGAACCAAGTTCTACGAAACGAGGCTTGGATGAGATTATTCAAGATCAATAAGAACTTAAAGAAGTTCAAGAAGAGCTCAGATGTAGTAAAAGGGTAAGGACAGAAACATCTTTTGGGCCAAATGTTTTGACCTACATAATCGAGGGTGAACCTCAAACTTACAAGAAAGTTGTAAGCTCCACAGACGGTCCTTTATGGAAAGAAACCATAAAGAGTGAAATTGATTTCATCATGTATAATCATACTTGGGAACTGGTGGTTCTTCCTCCCGGATGTAAACTTTAGGGTCCAAGTGGGTTTTCAAACATAAAATGAAACCAGATGGAACAATTGATAAGTATAAAATCAGGCTTTAATAAAAGGATATAAGCAACAAGAAGACTTTGATTATTTTGATACTTATTCTCCTGTGTCGAGAATAAATTCGATAAGATTGATTTTGGCAATCGCCGCATTGCGCAATGTTGAAGTCCATCAAATGGATATAAAGACTACTTTTATTAATGGAGATCTTCTCGAAGAAATTTACATGAAACAATCCGAGGGTTATGTGGCTCCTGGATAAGAAAAGAACGTTTGTAAACTGGTAAAGTCCCAGTACGGACCTAAACAATCCCAAAAACAGTGGCCAGATAAATTTGACCATGTCATGATGACCAATAGGTACAAAACTAACGAGTGTAAAGAGTGTGTCTTCATGAAAATGATAGAACAATGATATACAATCTTATGTATGTATGTAGATGACATACTAATTGTCGGCAGTAATGTCCGAATGGTAAAATCTACCTAAGACATGGTGAACTCAAGATTTGATATGAAAGATATGCGTTTGGCAATGTAATTTTATGAATTAAAATTATACGATTACCAAATGGTATCATCTTGAGCCAGTCACACTATGTAGACAAAATTCTTGACAAATTCAATAAAGATGATTCTAGTTCTTCTAGGGTTCCAATTGGCATAAGTCAACATCTGTCGAAGAATAAAGGAGAGAGTATTGCTCAAGTATAATACGTTAGATTAATTGGCAGTTTTATGTACTTGATGAGCTGTACAAGACCAAACATTGCCTATACTGTGAGTGTAATGAGCAGATTCATGAGTAATCCTGGAAGTAATCACTGGAAAGCAATCATTAGAGTACTAAGGTACTTAAGATATACTTTTGACTATAGGCTACATTATAACAGAGATCCTATTGTCTTAGAAGGATACATTGATGCAAACTGAATCTTTGATATAAAAGAATCTAAAGCTACTAGTGGATATTTTCTTCATTGTTGGAGGAGGAGCAGTTTCATGGAAATTCTCGAAAAAAACTGTAATAACCAGATCCACGATGGAATCTAAGTTCGTAGTATTAGATAAATGCAATGAACAAGCAGAATGACTATGGAATTTCCTAGAGGATATTCTAGATTGGTCTAAACATGTGCCAGTAATATGCATATATTTCGATAACCAATATACAATTGGTAGAGTAAAAAATGACCTATACAATGGCAAGTCAAGACATATACGTCGTCGACGCAACTTAGCTAGATAACTGATCTCAACTAGAGTTACCACTATTGATTTTGTAAGGTCAAAGAATAACATTTCAGATCCGCTAACCAAAGGGTTAAATAGAAATCAAGCTAGGCATTGAGAGGAATGAGACTTAAGACAATTACAAAATAAGGCTGATACAAAAAAAAAACTAGTTGACTGGAAATCCCAAGATCTAGGTTCAAAGAGACAATCTAACTATAACGACCTTGGTGCTTCACTGATAAGGTAAACATCTACCTATTCCTATGATGAAATAGTGAAACCCGTAGGAAGAGACTAAGCATATTTTCTTTTAATGATCCTTATGAGTTAGAAATCAGAGCGGAGTAATGCGGGTTTTTAATAAAGTGATCACCTTTGTGAGAGAGAAGACAGGCTTTTAAAACTCTTGCAGAACCTGGCGTATGTTCAGAGCCAAAAATGAACATAAAACATGAGAACCAAATCGATATCAAGAAGATATCTGTGTGATTTATATTACACATTCACACAAATGGCATAACAGTTCAAGGATATCGCGGTTACAGATAAGCTAGTAAAGTTAATATAATCTCATAAGGGAAGGCCAAGGGGTAAACACTACCTATTCTATGCAGGTATTTGCCACAAAATTCTATCACCGTGTATTGAGTCTGTGTATAGGATCAATTTTATTCATGTGGAGGATTGTCGAAAAATAATAATATATTTTAATAATATGTTATTAGGGATGAATGAGAATTGATGAAGAATATGAAGAGGAAAAGTTTTCTCTCACTAAGTTGCTTTCATCCCATTAAGTTAGTGAATCTTATGGTTACACGGTCGGTGGATGATGCCGAACAACTACTCGATGCACGCACACAAAAATGCTTCCCTCGTGTAGATCTGATGCAACACGTGACGTACACGCGCCGTCGTGAGCAACAATGGTCATAGGCCAAGATCGGTTGCGGCGTGTTACATACACGCGCCGCCATGATTGTCAACAAGCAGTGGAACGGCGATGGTCGATTACAAAAATAGACTAAGATTGGATTAGTTACACGATTATCAAAAAATAAACATAGTCAGATACCGAAAATTGGCTTTGATACTACTATAGATCTAAATAGATCTTTAGAATGAATCTAATAAATAATCGAATACGATATCAAATTCGCACCTTTTATACGGAAGCGTATAAAACCGTAATATTTCGAGTGATTATGTTACAATTCATGAACTTAGATCTCTGTCTTGGATATAATTGGATAGCAATTCGAGAGAATTCTATATTTGTTTTGGAATCTCAACACATGAGAATAAAGAAGAGGAAGTGAAGAAATAAGCGTCTAATACGTCTATTTATAGAGTGGATTAGGTTTAGGTTTATTAATTAATTAATCATGAATTAAATAATAAATGAATAATTATTTAATTATGAATTATGTAATTAACAAATAATTACATAATTAACCCTAATTAATCTAACCTTGGACCATTTTGTCCAACAATATCTTTGGAATTGCAGTTCCAAATTATGCCAACTCTTTATGTCGGTGTACAACAACTCCATGTACTAATAAAACTTCCGACAAAATAACAACCGTTTCTTAGTACCTTCACTTGTAACTTCTACCATTCATTAGCAATCCCTATCTAGGATGTCTATGTCTGCATACAGGTCCCTAGCTTCTCATATGCAAGTTCTTAACCAAATCTAGAAGCATCATGGTTGGGGACAAATTCATTTGGACATACAAGTTGAATATCTCCAGGATCATGTTCAAATCTTGCAAGTATTTTTGGAACTTCATTCTCAGAAACTGGGCATAAACATTGGTTTTCGTTAAACATAATCAAGGAATTAACAGTTTATTTCAAAAGAGGAAATAAATAATCTAACATAGATTTTTTTTGTAAGAATTACATAAACTTCAACATGTAACCGTTGAATGAAACAAGAGGATTTGAAGAACTCCAATGCCTGTGAAACTAACAATTCCTTAAAACATATTCGCCTTCTCCTTTGTGCTTTGAGATTCACGAGCGTTTGTCTCCCAGGATACAACATCTACGAGTTGATGTGCATAGCACTTGCAGCACAACTCCGACAAACTCTAACAGTATCTTTCTTCAATCACGAAATGAAGGACTCACAAAATACTCCAAGAAGAGATCCACTATTTATTGAGATTTTGGATGAGTGTTATAGATTTTTCACCTCATGAAGTTCTTCATTATCTATGGCAGGGTGGCGCGCATAAGTCACGCGCCGCCAACCGCCGAGTGTATCGGTGTGTAGCCACTCTCCACCACCTCCTCAACCGCCGATTCACAAAAAAAAGCTGAAGAACCAGCCAAAAATTAGATCTTGAGGCGGCACGTGTAAGTCACACGCCACCAAACCGAGACCAAAATCTCAAAAACACAATAGATTTATCGGTGAAATTGCATGAATCAACTAATAATTTGGGTATTTTCACGACGATGACGACGGTGATGAAACAGCAAAGAACAGTGCGAGAGAGAAACCAGGCAACAACAGCGATGGGACAAAGAATCAGA
Source organism: Pinguicula moranensis (assembly GCA_028565015.1). Taxonomy (NCBI): domain Eukaryota; kingdom Viridiplantae; phylum Streptophyta; class Magnoliopsida; order Lamiales; family Lentibulariaceae; genus Pinguicula; species Pinguicula moranensis. The sequence continues at coordinate 7,125 of JAOWBN010254834.1, read as the reverse complement.
ATGGATCGAGCAAGAGAATTACACCAGGTCGCGTGAATCACGCGACCCACGAAGGTTAAACGACTTCGTCTACAATTTCGACTAAACTCGAAACTCGTTAATTGTTTTTATTTGTTTAAACTTATTGGGTCAAACCATAATGCAATTATTTGTTAATTGCATTTAGGCGGCCCAAGAAAACGAAAAAAAAATTTTTTAAAGAAAAAGCACCATAAGTTTATTAATTTTGGGTGGCCCAAAGCCCAATTTATGTGTTAAGTGAATTAGTCTAGTATAACACTACAGCACACATGTTTTGGTGTGTCCATAACTAAAAATAGCGGAAAGGTGTGGAATCTGCATCTTGTCACCTTCGCGAAAACAAGGACTGAACCCGGAGCTTTTCTTGAGTTTTGAAAGAGAAGCAGCTACTACTTCGGAGTACCTTTGCTTATTCTCTTAGTTATCAGGCGCTATTCAATTGCCTTCTCGTCTCGTTACAGTAGCGGGATTCAGATGATCCACAGCATAGTCTCAACCCCACGTTTCTCTATTTCTATTAATGGGAAAGGCATGGGCAATTATTATACCGCCTCCCGTGGTCTCCGACAAGGTGCTATTCAATTGCCGCTTCTTTTTATCCTCAGCGAGGAACCGTTCAGCCGCTGCCTATCTCATTTAGTCAGCTCTGGGTTGCAAACCGGACGAATTCTTAGTATTCATGATTAAACACTATGTATTTTACGTGCTAAGTGCAATTAAATTTTAATTCTTAGCATGAATGATTAGGAATTATTAATTTAAAGATGTGTTCTTTATCCGAGCATGATTACATGAATTAGAATGCTTGAATGCTTAGTATAAAAAAAATTAGAATTTGTTTCTGAAATAATTATTAACTGTGTTAATAATTTATTAAAGATAATTTTATTACCATAAATTTTGAATATCAGAAGAAAATCCGCATTAACCGTGTTCGTGGGGGTCTGTCTAAGAATGGTTTTTAAGAGGGACCATTGTGACCCCACCAAAAATGTAGGCCATTCACGAGGAATGGCAAGTGCTGTCTAGAAGGCCCGTCTAATTATTTGGGACCTAGAGTCCCCACCAGCTACCTGGGTATTTGTTGAATCGGTTAAGGATCATAATCTGATTTATTTCAAATTTTTTGATAAATTCAAAATTTTCTTTTAACTATGTGTTAAAATAACCGAATTGTTATATGCTAAGAATTACATGTGTTAATTCATTTGGCTGTAAATGCTCTTAGGTAAAAATCAAATTGTTACACTTAACAATTACATGTGCCAATTCGTTTGGTTGTAAATGATCCTATGTGTTTTTACGCTGAATATATTTCATTACATGAAAAATTAGATTTTCTTAGAAGTTTCTGGTTATGTTGCACGCGATAATTATGAGCCTAATAAAATTTTTGAACATATTGCATAATCAAAATTCCTTTCAAAAATTTAATTTTAAAATTGTGTCGAATGTCATTTTTTAAATATACTTGTAAAAATGGCTCCCCTTGCATGACAAATGCGCTCTCTTCCAATGATAAGTTCAACGGAATAAACTATGAATCTGGTACATGAATATTTAGTATCTCCTGAACAAGATAGATGTTCTAGAGTACATTACCATGAAAGAACCCAAGAAAACAAATGTTGCTTATGCTGTATGGGCCATGAAGGATCGCAGTGCTCGTTATACTATGTTGTATTGCATGTGCAACGAACTGATTGGCGAATATGATGTGCATACTACCGCCACGGCCATGTGGGATGCCCTCAAGGTTGCATACGGCTAAATGTCAACTACAAGGCTCCATAATTTGCATCTGAACTGGCTGCAGTACAAGATCGATTCGAGTCGACATGTACTTGAACACCTTTGAATTATGAGTGCAATGTTGCGCGACCTCAAGGTTGGCAGGATCGATATTTTTGAGTTCGAGCAGGTCAATAATGTGATTCATTCACCACCTGACGAAAGGGAAGTGATGTGAATCTTTGCTCACAAAATGAAAACATAAAGTCGGGAACTTATTCTTGCACAAGAGATACACGAATAACACAAAAAGTAAACTGAACGAAATTAAAATCAGATAAAATTCAGAATGTATGATAGGAAGAAATGGAGATGGAAGAAATGTATTAAGCCGTAGAAACCCAATTAAACATGAAACATCAACCTCTAGCCAACTATTATGCTAGAAATGAATATAAACCAGAGGATTAATTGAACGTCTACCCGAGGCTCTACCTTATGATAAATACGAATATCAAAGGACCGACCTTTACATGAACCTAAGGAGCATGCAACCTAATCCTCTTTAGAATAGGAATTGAAAAAGCAAAGAGATATCTCTCAAGCTTGTAATTTTTATTAATCAACGTCTGTTCTCAAGAATGAAAAAGTTGCCTTTAAATAGGCTTACAAAAAGGTAAATAGGTCTCTAAGGAAATCCCTAATTAAAAGCCCAAGATAGGAAATTACAAAAATAATGGGAAAACTGGTCCAACATTAATTAAAGAAAAGGGGTCGAAATTTAATCTTATTTTATTTAATAGCATTTAACGAAAATCAATGTCAGCTTCTGGGATTTGTCTGTCTGGGCAGGAGTCATGGCCCCAGCATGCATTCTCGGCCTCTACCAACTCGATCATGTTGACCCATGGCTTGCCAACATCTAGTTTGGCTTCCTCTTGTTTTCTTACGACTTCCAGCAATATGTTCAATGATTTCTTCGTCTTCTTGGTCCTTGCACGGGTCATTGGGTCATCCATATCCTTCAAAGGATCCGCAAGGCGTGTGTAGGCTCGTACATTCTCATCAGGGAGAAAGAAGATGGATTCCTTTTAAGACTCTAATGTCTCATGATGTGAACATCAAGACTTTCTTTGATATAACTAAGCATCTCAAGCATGAGTGCGAAAACTTTGCGAGCTTCTGCACCCTCGATTTGATGTTTGCTTAGGGAGGTGTCATCCATGACTCCATTCATTTATTCGGTCTTCATCCAAAATATCTCATTCGATTTATGTTTCTATGGCTAATTAATTCTGGTTTTTTGAGCCACATGTTAGAGTGGTAGATATTATATCATTTTGTTTTTTGGTGAATGCATACTAATATTCTCGGAAGTGGCAGGCTTATTGGATCTCGATTGATGCATCATTGATATTTCGATCATTGATCTATATGAGAAAAGTGTAATTGGATCTGGGTTCGGAGAGCTATTGGCCAACTGCTATGATGTAGTTGTAATGCCGACATGGCTAGACAGGCTGTGTAGCCAACTTCATGACTTGGGTCACCAATTGATTTATGGGCCTGATTTGAATATTTGATGGTTTTTTAGCCCCGAGAGATTGGAGTAGATAATTTCTTTCTTTCAATCTTTGACGACTCTTGCGGACAATCAAAAATATTAGAGTAGATAATTGATTACTGACATGGCTAAATGGGTTGTGCACCCAACTTCATGACTTGTGTCACCAATTGATTTATGGGCCTGATTTGCATATTTGATGGGTTTTTAGCCCCAAGATATTGGAGTATATAATTTCTTTCCTTCAACCTTTGACGACTCTTGCTGACAATCAAAAAATATTAGAGTAGATAAGTGATTTTATGTGCTTCTTTTATTGCATTAAGTGAACGTCCTTTTGCGCTCAATGAGCGTCTTTTTTTTATTGCATTCAACTCCGGAATGTCATTTTTACTACGCTCAACTTAGGAGCGTCATTTTTGTACGCGCAACTTGAGAGCGTCATTTTTATACGCGCAACTTGAGAGTGTCATTTTTATTGCGTTCAACACGGGAATGTCATTTTTATTTGTGTGTGTATGCACACCGATGAAGAGCATGAATTTCAAATAAGTATTTCTTGAACTCGCTTTACCTGGAGTACTCAAATTGCGAATTCTTTATTTGATGAGTACTGGCTTCTTGTCTGGGCGTTGGCTTCATATTTATATGTACATAGGATACGAATACCTTTTTTTAGTTTTCTTGGGGGTGTTCAGGAGTTCGAGATGTTCGATGGCTCTCATAATGTCTGCACGATGTATCTCGGAGGTGTGATACTCCAAATATTTTGTCCATTTATGGCTTTTCTCAATCTTCTTTACGGTGTTGGGGTTTTTTGTTTTTGTCCATCCTCGGATTGCCACTATTTTTGCGGTGGTTGAGTTTTTGGAAGAGCTATTTCTGGGCGTGGTGGCGCTCCCATCTCCTCATGATGAATATGTTTTCCACTCATCTCACTCAGCTTGTTGTGGGTGACGGATGATTCATCCATCAATGTTGCAGCTAGGGGACCGTGTTGAAGTCCATGGATTAAGGCGTTGATTCTTAGAGAGAGGGACAAACCTGGGGTCTCTGTGCACACTTGGATGAATCGATATATGTAATCTCGTAAAGGTTCTTCAAACTTCTTTGGGTATTCGGATTTTTGTAAATGTACAAGAAACCTTTCTACCTTTTATTGAGTGACGAAAGCTTGATAAAATTGGCTTACCAATTCTCCAAAATCCCATATAGATTCCTCAGGTAGTGAGAGAAACCAATCTTGAGCGGCATCAGTCAATATTAGAATAAAGATCCTACATACATCGGCTTCTGTCATAGGTGTAATTTCCATGTGCAACGTAAGAGATCTTACGTGTTTTTTAGGGTCCGTCTCTCCGGAGTATTTGGGTAACTTGTCAAACGTGGCAGGTGCAAGGGTCACAACTTCTTGTTGAATTTTTTACAAAATGTTTTTATTGAGGGTGATGGGCATCTGTTAAGCCAAGGCTTCGTGTAGAAGGGTCCGCCCATACTGAAGCGAGAGATCGCTTCCTTGATTTAATTTTGAAATTCGCTCCTGAGACCCAATACTAAATTGGTCGAATCTGTGTTAGAAATATTTTGCTGACCTGTAAAGTCGGGGGCTATAGTTGTCGCCCGATTTTTCATTGGAATATTTTCAGATGTCGTCTGCACGTCTTTTGTGACATGAGGAATCTTATTATTTGGTTCCATTTTCTTGGTGGTTTTTTGCCACACTTTTCTTAGCAACTTTTTATCACGGTTCCTACAGACAGTGCCAAAATAAAATGGTTTAATCATTACTTACTCAAGAAGGAAGAGAAGTAGCTGATGTCCATGAAAACTCTGCAAGAGTCCCACATGGAAACGGGAGCTGCCCTCCAATTAGTGCACAAGATAATGAAGCAAACAGGTCACCTATTTCCCTATAAAAAGGAGTAGTTCTGGACGCAAAGAAGAGGAGGGGGAGAAGAGGAAAGAGAAGAAGAAAAGGAGAAAGAAGAGAGAAGAAAGAAAGGAAAAATTAAGGAAAGGCGACGTAAAAAGAGAGAAAGAGAGAAATAAGAAAGAAAGAGAAAAATAAAAAATATATATAAAAACCATATGCTATGATGTGAATGTCACATTTATTAGCCTATAAATATTGGTAGATTACATTGAATAGCCTACAAAATTAGATGAATAAACGTTGTATATATATAATGAATGGAGAAGAAGTGAAGTTGAGAGATTAACGTGAAAGAGGAAAAAAGAGAGGAGGAAAAAAGAGAGGAGGAGAAAGAAAGAAAAGAGGAGAAAGAAAAAGTTTGGGGGGAATTTGTGAGAAGAAATTTGAGATTTTGTTTGTTCATTTAATATTTGATTTGCATTTATTTACACGTACACAAATAATTCACAACACGTTATCAGCACGACTCTACTGTCGGGCTTTTAGAATTCTTGCTGAGATAAAGTTAATTAATTATTGTTATAATGTCTAATATTTTGAAACTTGAATTTGTGGCTTTGGACATTACTTGGAAAAATTACTTGTCATGGATTCTTGATACGGAAATCCATCTAGATGCTATGGGTCTTGGAGACATCATAAAAGAAGAAAATAAAGCATCTAGACAAGATAAAGCTAAAACCATTATATTTATTCGTCACCATATTGATGAGGGGCTTAAAGCAGAATACCTCACTATAAAAGATCCTGCTGATCTGTGGAAAAATCTCAAAGTGAGATATGATCACCAAAAAATGGTGATACTTCCGAAACCTCGTTATGATTGGTTGTACTTACGTTTACAAGATTTTAAATCTATAACCGAATACAATTATGCCATGTTCAAAATTAGTTCTCAACTGAAATTATGTGGTGAAAAAATTACTGATGATGACATGCTAGAGAAAATATTCTCTACTTTTCATGCCACTAATATGCTCCTGCAGCAGCAATACCGCGAAAAGGGTTTTAAGAAGTACTACGAACTGATTTCGTGTCTTCTTGTGGCTAAATAAAATAACGAGTTGTTGATAAAAAAATCATCAATCATGCCCTAGTGGTTATGTTCCATTCCCAGAAGTGAATGCGAGTACATATAATCAAGGCCCCGCCATGGTCGTGGTCGTGGACGTAGTCGTGGACGTGAAAATCGGGAAAATCATCCTTATTTTCACCGCAATATCAATAATACAAATAACCACCAGAAGTAGGCGGAAAATGATAATTTGCAAGTCGCAACAAATAATCGCAGGGTAACAAGAATATAGAAAATATTTGCCATCGATGTGGGATGAACAAATAATCGCAGGGTAACAAGAATATAGAATATAGAAAATATTTACCTGTCATACGCCAAAGCACCTTGTAGAACTTTATCAAGTTTCAAAAGCTAAAGGGAAGAATGTGGAGACAAACTTTGTCCAAAATTCAATGAAGAATGTAGAAAAGAATTTTGTTCAAGATGATTTCCTTGATGATAAATTTGATGAGACACATTTTGATGTTGCCAATTTTCTTGCCCATACTGATCCAATGAATAGTGGCAAAAATATTTAAGTTTTTGTATATTATCTATTTCTCAGTATTATGTTTGATTTATAATATAATCGTTACTTTATTATAAGTTTGATTTTACTTATTTCTTACTGTTAATTATTTATTGAAGATAACTATGAATTTATCCAAATCAAATGAGGAAAATGCATGTCTCGCAGACAGTTCAACAACACACATCATACTCAACAATAAAAATATTTTGCTTTTCTATCTGCAGGAGAAGAGTATGTTAATACAATATCAGGTAGTACAAAATTAATTGAAGGCTCAAGAAAAAAAC
>JAOWBN010254823.1:0-11437 GCA_028565015.1 Pinguicula moranensis | reverse complement strand
GAGGAGGGGGCGGATGGGCGGATAATGTAGGAATATACTTGATACTGATATAAGCTTTGTTGACAGCGCCTCGAACAAAGTGAGATCTCCTTTGGATATGTTTTGTCTTTCTATGGAATTTCGGATCCCTAGCAAACTGAATTGATGCAGTATTGTCGCCGTTTAGTTCTACAAGATCATTGGGCCTCAGAGTCAAATTGAGGTATTGTAGAAAATTTCTAAGCCAGAGTGCTTCTTGCATTGGTAGGCTGCACGCGACATATTCTGCTTCCGTAGTTGACAAAGCAATTGAATCGTGTTTTTTACTATACCAAGATATAGCTCCTCCACCAAGGATGAAAACATTCCCTGAGGTAGACTTGGATTCGTCCAAATGGTCTCCCCAATCAGCATCCGTGTATCCTTTTAATCGCATGTCTCCCCTTTGATAACATAGAACTATATCGGTCGTTCCACAGAGGTAATGAAAGATTCTCTTGACTGTTTGCCAATGATCAGGCCCCCGGTTCCTTTGGTAACAGCTCACTAGTTCGGCCGTGTATATAACATGGCGTATATCAAACTTCCTATGGCACTAGCATAGGGAACATTGCTCATTTCTTCTTTGTCCTTGCCTGTTTTTGGCATTGATCGAGGCTTAATGCCAGACTCTTATCAACAGGGGTGGCAACAGGTTTAGAGTAATGCATCATGAACCGTTCTAAGATTTTATTTATATATGCTTGTTGAGACAAACCCAACATTCTCTTTGAACGATTTCTGCATATGTCTATGCCTAGGATGTAACTATCTTCACCCATATCCTTTATCTTTAAGACGACATACCTTGTTATCTTGTCCTACTGATGATCCATATAAATCTCTTCCTCAAGTATTCGATTAAGAAATGCAGTCTTTGCGTCCATTTGGAATAACTTAAGATCCAAATGAGCAACCAGGGCCAGAAGTAGGCGAACAAAGGCAATTCTCACTACAGGAGAAAATGTCTCTTCGTAGTATATACCCTCAATTTGGGTAAAACCTTTCGCCACGAGTAGGGCTTTGAACTTTTCAATTGATCCATCCGCACTGCGCTTAATTTTGAATACCCATTTGAATCCAACTGATTTTCGGCGATGTGGTAGATCAACAAGTTCTCAAACCTCATTTATTTGCATCGAGTCCATTTCATCCCGTTTGACACTTAGCCCTTTTTTGCTATCGGCTGAGTCCATAGACGTCTCTTACTAACTTACACATATATCAACTCATCATTCATCAAGTTTACTGTATTTTAGTGCCTCCACCATCTTGCAAGGGGACAAGAACAAAATGAGAGTTTTAATGCTTTTGCTTCCATTTCAATTTTAGAATCTACTTTCACTGGTGAATGAGTTTAATTGAAACATAGCCAACAATTGTAACGGTCTTTGTTGCAATGCAAAGACAAGGAAACACAAGACAAAAGGAAAAAAAAAAAGCCAAAAATCTTGTTACCAAATTGGGCAAAGCATTGATTGTTGGCAGAGTAGAAAAAAAACAAGAGTATTTTCATTGACAATAGGTGCATTGAAGAGTCACACTGGCCAACTGATGAAATAAGAGTTGCTTGACACATGCCACAATTAAGCCATGATAATAAGATGTCGTACAACAAGATGTCGCATTTTGGCAAAACAAATACAAATAGTCAAACACAGTGACAAACTTTCAGCCTAAAAGTTTCAGGGGTGCCATGTAGAGAACAATGAAGAATACAAAACCTTCAAGTTCAAGGGGAATGAGAATTGCAACCATTTTCTTAAAAAAAAAGTTCAAGTGGTGCCAAAGACCAAAGCAAAAGAAATAAGTAATACGAAATAATAGTAATACCAAATGTAAACAGATTAAACCAACATTTAGCCAAATAGTCTATGAGCCTCAACAAAATATTCAAAAGTTTAACCTCAAACAAATAACCAAGTTCTTATCATCAAAGTTTAACCACCAACATATAACCAAGTTCTGTTTGATAATTGATCCAAATTCTAACCAACATCCATGTAGGCTGCAAGAGTGTTACTTGTTAGTCCCTAAAAAGTATCGTAAAAATTAATACAACTGCAAACGTAGATATATAAATACTTAACCTTCTCAAATCTCAAGTCTTCTAATCATTCATCATTCCCTAAAAAACAAGTAACAATGAACATAAATTGAAATTTAGTTATATAAATTGATTAAGGATGAATAATAAACCTTCACTGCCGAAGTGCCGAAGGAACAAGAGGAGCCAAAATAATAGGGTTGTTTTCTTCATCATATTCCTCAAGATAATAATCTTCCAGTGAACCCAAATTGTCAATTCTATCATACTGGATCTCCCAATCCTTAATGATGGTCAACATTTCTACAATCTCCTATTTCAACCTAGATCGTCTTTCTTCAACAATCCTTCCAGCCATGCTGAAAGCAGACTCATATGAAACTGTGGAAGCCAAAATGCTACAGACATCTTTTACTAACTATGATATAACTGGATATTTTGTCTTGTGTGTCTCCCACATTGTAAAAGGTTCAAGTTCTCACCATCGAGTTCATCTGTCATTTCAAAATTTGTATGAAGATAGTTTTCTGATGCAAGATACTGAACAACAGTACCCGACTTTATATGCAAACTCGATGATGGACCAAGGCCACCCAAAAATTTCCAAGCCGATGATTTCTTCCCACTAGGTGGTTTGAGCTTTAACAACATAGATGTGTTGGGGAGACACCCTTATCCACGATATAACCTTTCTAACATTTCCAACATAATCTTGTAAAGCAATCAAACTTGCTTGAACTATCAAATTTATAAAATGCATGCACATCTCTGATGCAAAAGAAAATCAACATTGTATGACTTCAACGGACCCTCAAGTGATCTCATAACCTTTGCATTGGCAGGTGCATTATCTAGTATGACGAAGATTGTGTAATCCATGAGTTCGTATGCCTTGAGTACCTCCAGAATACTCTTTTCAATCATCTCACCAGTGTGCCTCTCAACAAATTTGAAACCAATGATTCCTTTTGTAAATTCCAGCTAGGGTCAATACAATGTGTCACTACACTGCAATAATCTAGATGAGCTCTAGAATCCTATATATCAGATGTCAAGGCTACACAATATTGCGAAGCATCGAACACAACTTTCATTTCAGAAAATCGTTTCTCAAAATATTCTTCGATGTCACGTCAAATCGTGCGTCACTAACTGTTTCGAATGAGAGGTTGAAGGATTTTTTTTAATATGCTTCTCATAAGCAAATGCTTTCCAAAGTTGATAGGCAAGTCACAAACAGTAGTCAACTGCACCAAGGATTCCGACCATACCTTAGGATCGTAACGCCACGTGGTCGCCTTGCCATCAGCAATGAAATGTAGTGTTGGTTGACTGGTTTGTACACCACCATGCTTCACTCTACACTTGGTGGCATGCCTCTTCAACATGCTAGTCCCACCATAAGCAAATGCTTTCCAAAGTTGATAGGAAATTCAAATCCTGAAAAATGCATAATGCAGTGCTTTTTAAATTCAACCATAACAACTCAAATTCTGTAAAGTCTAACCTATCAATGATGCTATCAAATATCCAAGAGTTATTTAATAAAGTTAACAAGTATCATTCATAGATAAATGAATTAATAGCACTAGCGATTTCAAATTCTGAAAAATAAAACTTGAATTGGAAATTCAGATTATGAAAAATGAATTATGAAATGTTTCTCAAATTCATGAGGCTAGGTTTAACAATTAGAACAGGAAATTCAAATTTTGAAAAAGGCATAATGTCAATACTTTTTTAATTCAATCACAACAACTCAAATTCTGTAAAGTCAGTTATTTAATAAAGTTAACAAGTATCATTCATAGATCAATGGATTAATAGCATTAGCAATTTCAAATTCTGAAAAATGAAACTTGAATTGGAAATTCAGATTCTTAAAAATGAATTATCAAATGTTTATCAAATTCGTAAGGCTGGGTTTAACAATTAGAACAGGAAATTCAAATTCTGAAAAAGGCATAATGCCAATGTTCTTTAAATTCAACCACAACAATTAAAATTCTGTAAAGTCTAACCTATCAATGATGCTATCATATATCCAGGAGCAGATTTCTAGATCATTCTGCACGCATTTGATAAATCAGAAGTAGAAAAAAAGAAACCTAAATTTTACAAGAGAAATAATCAAGGAGTTGAGTTCACAACTTCTTTTCACACGTGTGTGGAGCTTTTTTATTATTTCCTTACAGCACACAAGAAAGAGGAATGAATATATCATGGACTTCCAATAACATATATTCATCAAGTAAGGCGATTACCTCACACCAGAAGCATGATAAAAAAAAATACTCGATTAGTAAAGAGTTTGAGGATCTACAAAATCATAGAAAGTTCAAGTTGTGCAAGAAGATATTTGTAAGATGTTACTTCTACAAATCGCGATTCACAAAAATGAGAAACTATTCTAAAGGTGAAGAAAGTGGAAATATAAACCAGCCAAAAAACAGGAGTCTGAAACACAAATTTGACAAAAATAATCAGGTCTAACCATTTAGAAACCGACAAAAGATTCCTTCACTATCAATCAGCATAACGCAATATGAATGAATAAAGAATGGGAGTATTAAGCAACAAAAGTCAGGAATACATGGCAATCCACGGCAACACTGGGATGTACAAGTAAAAGAACTTCAATCAGGTTAACATAGTCAAATATTAGTTCGATCCAAACTTGTACTTGAACTTGAAAATGAACTGGAAGTCTGGAATTGCTGAAAGAAAATGAAGATTGAAGAAATTGTTGAAGTCGCGCAGCACTCGCGTCTTCAGTTCAACCGTGAACTCGAATAGAAGAAAGGAGGTCTTTGAACCCACGGCGCCATGAAAATCGATGACTATGTATTGCGTTGTGTCAAATTAAATGAGGGGCAAGTTTACCCGTGAGTTCATATTTTTTTGACACCCGCAGCCATACCATAAAATTAACGGTGCGGGCTCAACCCGTTCGTTTACTTAATAAACACCGCCGCCGCCCGTTTCATTAATGAGCGGGGCATCCAGAACCTCTTTTCATGGGCTAAATGGGCCAGGCACCAACTATGTGCTTGAGTTACTTCCGCCATAAAAACAAACAAACAAACAAACAAACAAAGTTTTTCATAGTGGAAACTAAAACCTTCCAAAGTAGGTCAAGACAATGACTTTGAGTACTAAAGCACAAATAATTATCCATTAGGACAAATTACTTCTACAAGTAATTACAAATAATAAATAATTTGACAGCCTTCTAACCCCAGAATGATAAATAAAGAAAACATGCAAAGAATCTACCTTTTCTTACTTGTACAAATGACAAGAATAGAAGTCAAGAAGTTGAGTTCTCTCAGAGCAGTTCCATTAATGGTGTTGAACAAACATAATCTCTGTGGAGATAAATATGGTTGTTATAAGGAGATGAAACATGGGGAGTAAGAAATGGGAATGTCATTCAGAGGAAAAAAAAAACCCAACAATGGCAAGTTTGATGAAGGTAAACCTGCTCCAACTATGGCAAGAACGTTTATGAATTTTCATATAAAATATGTTACGAATGCGTATTAGACTCCTTGGTTTCACTACTCCAAGAATAAAGTTCAAATTTTTTCTAAAGCTTAACGATTCCATAAGGTGATATCTATAGAACACTCTGCATTCATTCAAGGGCACCACATTCTTGATGGAGTCTTGGTAGCCAATGAATTCATCCACTCGGTCAAGAAGTCTTACAAACTAGATTATGTAGATAGGGTGTGCTAAGCACAATGTTGAGCGAAAACCTCCTTGCAACCCCACCCCACCCCTGCAAAACCTAGCCGGAAAACCCAAACCCGATCGAAACCTAGCTTTCGAATCCCGTCAATAGAGTAGAACCAAACTCTCCCAAGCGATGTCCGTTTCGCACGGGGAGGTTAGGAATAGAATCCATTTAGTACCAAACCAAACTTAACAGCCATAGAAAACCATCCCCACTTCAATAGGTACCATGTACACCGATTGGAATGTAGTTCACAGAAGGTTCAATCGATTACACAGGAAATTATAATAGGTAAATCAATTGCAAACCTAGAGAACCACCAGAACCGTTCTACAGTAAGGGTACTCAGAGGTAGTGAAATGAAAACAGCATGACTAGCGGGAGTGAGTGTGCAATGTTCCCTAGGGCCAAGAGTTGGTTAAATTAGTGGAGAAGGTATGGTGGGGAACAAAAATGTCACATATTTTGTGACAAACTTTCCTCAGGAGATACAAGTCACACAGCTACGATCAGTATTGGAGGTACAAGGAAAGGTGAGTAGCTTAATTGTCCCCCTATAAATTAACCAGGTATTGGATTTCATTCAACAATTTGAACTGCGTGGAGGGGATGGAGATAAAATTGAACACGATTTGGATAGGAACATGCAAAATAAGGGTGAATATGGTTAGATTCAAGAAGAAGGGTGAACAAGGAGTAACTCTAAATGAGAAAATGGGAATACTAAACAAGAAGGGCTCAATACTGGATGAACAAAAACAGAGAGGTTCATATAAGGATATGTTGATCAAAGGCTATGTAGCAAGGGACAGGGGGGATACCGGAGTTTAAATGTAAGTCCAATGGGCACTTGCAATGTACTGATTTGAATAATGATATGCAATGGCTACATCAATGGGTTAACGTGTTGACATAATGAATGGATCAACAATCACAGATGGAAAGATTGTGTCGGATTAAGATGTACGGTATCCATACCATGCATGGAAGTCAAAACATTTTGCAGCTCTAGGGGAGATGGTATGGAGATTAATAAAAGTTGATGAGGTTACATTGAACAAGAGATATTTGGAAGCTGCACAGGTGTTGATACAAGTGAAAATAGAACAAACAGTGAACCAGTTGGTGAGAGTGAGTATAGATGGCCAAGAGTATGATATCATAGTTGTGAAGGTGGGGCTAAGAGGTTTGAAGAAGGTGTATGGCAGAGTGATTGCTATAAGAACATGGAATCTGAAGATGAAAGTGATAGAAGCACGGAAGAAAATGTGGGGCTTTGGTCTGAGGAAGAGGACCTGAATGAAAGCAGTGATGAGGATGGAACAAGTGACAACTCGGCAAATTTTCAAAGAAAAGAAGAGGAAACGTACAAAGAAAAGTTAATTCAGTTGAGCAGCACGAAAGAAAATGAGATAGTGAGGACTGAGAATGTAACTAAGATGGATGGAGAGGTGATTTCTAGGGACAGATTTTGGAAGCCAAGTAGAATAGAGTGGTGGCCAGCAAACTCAAAGCCGAACATACCATAGGAATGGGAAGATGCAGAGGAGGGTGCAAAGCAAATGGTAATCCAGGCAGTGGGCTCAGAGAATCTGCCTGAAACCCAAAGTGAAAATGTAAAGGAAGGGGGCACAGGAGAGATAGTTGGGTAATACTGAAAAACATGTAAACAGAGAAAAGAATACGTGGATGAAAAGAAACAAACAAATAGAGGAAGAAATGGTGGAAAAAGGTCTAAACGATCTGATGGAAAAGGAGATAGTAGAGTTAGTTAAGATAGGTACAAGGAAGGCAAAAATGGTACAAAGAAAGAATGCATGGGAGAACATAAAAAGACATCACACAAGAGAGGGGATAATTCACGGAGTCAAAACGGTAGAATGCAGAAAATAGCAAATTTAGAGAGGATCAGTCAAGCAGGGAAAAGGAGCAAAGGGGAAAATAAAGGAAGAAGGAAAATGACTCAATGCAGCAAAAATGAAGAAATCATCGAGGAGTGGAGTTTATTTATGAAAATCAGAAACTAAGATAAGGCAAGGAAAACATAGGAGGAAAATGAAAGGACCAGACCTTCAACATCTATATCAAACAGTGCAATTACAATGGCTAATGCAAGAAACAACATAATAGAGGTAGATGCAGCTTTGAACCTGGGGAAATCTCTGGGATTGGAACATACACAAGCTGAAAAAATAGTAATAGATGAGTTGATGAAGATTGAAAGTAGAAATGTAGCAGAAAAGAAAGAGACAAAGAAGAAAAAAGAAGAACAAGAACTGAAACAGAATAAAAAGGCAGATACTAACATCTAATATAAAGGGATTAGGAAGCCAGGAAGAAGGTGGACGGTCAGAAAGTTGGTGTTGCAGCATAAGATAGATTTTCTCATTATTCAGGAAACAAAAAAAGAAACTATGTCAAAAGAGATATGTGCAGCAATGTGGCAGGATGGAGATTTTCATTGGGCATATACAGGCTCCCAAGGAAGATATGGGGGGCCTACTGTGCATATGGAACTCAAATAAATTCAAGAAGGTAAACATGTTTGAAGAAGTAGGAATACTGTGGATAATAGGGTACTGGAAGGGGGATAATATTATTTCACACATGGTGAATGTATATGGACCAACTTATCTGAGGGGAAAGAAGTGGCAGTAAAGGAGCTTGGTAGAGTTCCAGCAAGGAAAACTGATGAGAAATGGTGTATCATGGGGAATTTTAATCCAACCTTATGCCCGGCAGAAAGAAGAGGTAGAGCATCATCTAAAAACTTGAGGATGTCCAGTCAAGATTTTAATGAGCTTTGCAGGGTACTGAGAGACGATTGTGGGATAAAAGACGATCAATATGTATCCATCATTGAAAAGGTTGATATATTTCTACGTACCCTTGCCCACTATCAAAAAAATAGGATCTTGTAGTCACATTTCAAGCGAAGTGGTCAAACCATCAGTAAGTCGTTTCACCAAGTGCTTCCTGTTGTTCTAAAACTTCGTAGTCGACTACTAGCACAACCTCAACCAGTAGATGGAATAACCACTTGAATTGGAATTCGAAAAAACAAAGATAGTGGTAACAGCGAGTGAACCCGTTCCATCATTATATTCTAAGCCTTTTTTTAGAAAATTCGGGAAGAGTGAATTTTTGGGGTTACATCTAAGAAAATGAGCTCTTACTAAATCTATTTTTCTAACGCTTGTTTGATTGTTTATGATACACACAATGGCAATAGAATGATGCAACTCACGACATGATGATGATAGATTGACATCCGCTGCAATGGATGACCGTGTGACCAACTTGGAGACCATTTTCAGGGAAATACTAGCTAGGCTGCCAGCACCATGGACTATTGCCCGCACCACGGGCTGATGCCCCCGACCCTCCCATCCAAAACCACAGAAATGGCACCTTTGGCAACAGGGATGTCCATGAGGAGGATAAGGAGGATCTCCGTATCATTCGAGGACAGACTAAGAATCGAAATTCATTGAAAAATATCAAGCAGACCATCCAAGATTTTTGTGGTAAGCCTGATCCTGAAGCATTTCTGTCTTGACAGGATCGAATGGAGGACATCTTTGAGCTTCATAACTTATCAAAAAGTATTAAGGTAAAATTGGCTATATCTTAGTTTAAAGATGACACTTCCACTTGGTGGAAATATATTAAGCGGAATAGAGATCGAGATCTCGAGGCACCGATTGAGACATGGAGAGCCCTTATTATTCAAATGGGGAAAGCTTATGTTCCCGATTCCTATGTTCATCAGTTTAAAGATCAATTGCTAGATCTACGCCAAGGTAATAGTTCAGTAATTGAATATTATCATGAGAGACTATCCCTGAAATTGAAAGCATGAGTAGAAGAAGATGTTGAATCAGCAAAGGCTAGATTCATCTATGGCCTCAATCAGAATATTTGGCATCGATTGGATAAGTACACCCTTCACTGTCATGGTATTAATGAATTACTATCTTATGTAGAGATGATTGAGTGACAGTTTCGAGAATCAGCTGCAAATTGCACGGGATATGTTGTTTCTTCCCAAGGAGAAGTGAACAAATGGCCTAGAAAGAATCCTTTAGAATTTGATCAAAAGGTGACCGATGAGGGAGATGTATATAGTGAGGATGAGATTGAGGAGATTGATCCAAGCGTCCTTAGCCTAGTCGTGATCGACAAGATTGTGAATACCGACTTGGCATATTCAAGAAAAGAGGAAGTTGTTTCACAATATTTTTCATTTCTTGTTGATAAATCAGAATAAGATTTGAGTTCTCCAACAGACATCATGATAATTCCTATAACGGATTCTTCACCAGAGAAAAATAGGAAAAAGAGTCTAAGTTCTATTTTTCGAGCAGAGACATCCAAAACAGATCACCTTGTTTGATTTGTATCAAGGCCTCCGGCGGGCTTGAATGCAGTGCCATCACGATGGGATTGGACTGGAATCTTTCAAGGAATATCTAATATTGATAATGCATCAGTGGTCGTTGCGAGTGTGATTTCTGGTTCAGACTTGAAGCAATATAGTTTTGAAGATGAACCACCTTTCAGGTTTGCAATGAATTTGTGTCCTGTTTTGAGCATCATTTATGTAAGTGGTCCTTATGATTTATTGGAGAAGGTCAATCGCAAAATCAAAATTCGAGGGCGAATTCATTTTAAGAAATGAAGAATGATACGATTTTCAATAGAAACTTCGATCATGTTACCAGCTTATGCAGAGTATTCAAATTCACATAAATATTTGGATTCGAGAACGAATCCTTCCCAGGAGGGAGGGGGTGATGTGATTGGTGGAGGCCCGAGATGGATTTGGATTCTTGCATGGTTTAAAGTAATTGGACCCTGCAATATAAATTAAAGCAAAATGCAGTTTTGTAATTTCTTCAAATCAGATGTTCAAACTTGTTTGGATCGGTCTGAAAATTTAACTGGAGTTCACATTGGGAGTTGCTGTGTTCAAAGAATATCGGATTTTAAAGGTCAGATCGAGAGATATGTATTTTGGAACAGACTGCTCTTGTTCAGTCACGATCTGCTATTTACATCACTGCGCAGCCTTGATATTATTGGAGATCGAAGGTTTGAAAGTGTTCCGATCGAACTAAAATTTTATCACGTGACATAGGACTTTTTAAAACATATGCTGACAAAGGGAGATTAAATTCTAACGGTCCGATGGTGAGTTATTATTTTCGGAATATACTATTATCAAATTAGAAGCAGCACGCAGTTTATGGAGATCAGATTAAGCATATGATATGTTGCACGTTTCGGAGACCACGGCCCATGCTAGGAGCTGCAAATGAAGAGTGTTGATTTCTATTAATTATTTTAATTAATTTTATTAGTGAGATTTTCGAATTTCTAGTTAATTAGTTAATTTCCTACTTTGTTGGAATTAAATAAGGTTGGATTTTTCCCTTAAGGAAGTTTTCAATTCCTTTAGGATTTTAATTAGTCAATACTCCAACTACACTAGGAGACTTTTAATTCTTTGTAAGCCTATTTAAAGGCAACAATTTCATTTTTTAGATACGTGGATTTTTTTTTATTAAAGTTATGAACTTGAGAGGAATCTCTTTGTTTATTGAATTCCTATTCTGAAGAGAATTAGGTTG
>JAOWBN010254812.1:0-11437 GCA_028565015.1 Pinguicula moranensis | reverse complement strand
AACAGGCCAAAACTTTGTTCAATTGAAAATAAGTTGGTCTTTGATGTAAAAGCTTTAAGCTTGAGGGACAAAGTCCCTTTAGTCTTTCATAGACTTTTCTTAGCTTATCTAAAGCTTGTTTCGTGTTTTAGTGGCGTCTTTTCTTTCGAAACATACCTAGGCTTGGTTCCTACCTCTTTATGGGTGATGGGTCAAGTTCTCGACAATTTGCTCAATAGATACTCCTCGACCTACGAACATTGGTGCTGGGATTAGTCACATGGTTGGCTAGGTTCTTATTATTTGGTATCATAGCTTTGCTTTGAGTGCGTTGGGCTACCCTTGATGTTGTTGGTTCCTGGCTCTCTATGGCCGACGGGTCAACTTCTTGTGTGGTAGAAGTTATCTTTATTTTTCTATTGTATTGCCTGCTGTTTAAAAAAAAAAAGACAGCATGGATCGGGAAAAAAATCAGAAAAAGGGAGAAAGCTGAAAAGTAAAAGAGTCGAAATAAAAAAATTGATAGCTCTTTTTGACAAAAAAAAAGGAGTATGATTCAGCGAGAGATCTCCATTATTTTCAAAAGTTGTTTTCATTTAAGGATGGATGATAGATCGTATGATCTCTTGAAAAAAATCAACAACAAGACATTTTCAAGAAAGGGAGAATGATACGATCCGAAAGCCAAGTGGAAGCATGCAGTGGAGTCAATGTAAATGCATGTGATATGAATTTCCATCATGATGTCCACGCAAGTACACGTGAGACGAATAAAACTTCCATGCAAGTACACGTGAGAAGATTTCCATGCCTGATGCCCATGCAAATGCATGTAAAACCAATGGGAATTATAATGCAATTCAAACATGCATGCTTTGGTCAAACTTGCATGCAAAGGACTAAATGGATTACTTGGTCATGAAGACATGGAAGTGGAATAATGATGAGAAGCATTATCTTGTGATGTTCAAATCTTCAATGCGTGAATTCAAAATTAAGAGTGGTGTTCCAAGATCCAACCCAATTCAAGCGTCGAAGTCAACATTAGCCTTAAATGTGATTCGTGAATCTACTCATGGCCATGCACTATAAACAGGCCAAAACTTTGTTCAATTGAAAATAAGTTGGTCTTTGATGTAAAAGCTTTAAGCTTGAGGGACAAAGTCCCCTTAGTCTTTCATAGACTCTTCTTGACTTATCTAAAGCTTGTTCGAGTTTTAGTGGCGTCTTTTTGTTTCGAAACATATGTAGGCTTTGTTCACACCTCTTTGTAGGTTACAGATCAAGTTCTCGACAACTTGCTGAATAGATGCGCCTCGACGTATCAACATTGGTGCTGGGTTTGGTCACACGGTTGGCTCCAACATCGTATCGCCGTCACTAGAATGAAACACACCCACATGATGAAAGTCGGCTCTTTTTGTTGTTGATACACCCCCGTGGGCTAAGACGTGTTCCTTTTAGCCGTGTATAGACAATTATCGGTTTAATTCGCACAATTTTGTGAAAAATGATGCAATTCGACGAATTTTAGTTTGGGGGTAAGTGACTTACATGCACCACCCCTGATACCCGATATTCGGCTGGATTCTTCAGTCGATTCATGAATCGGCATTTAGGAGGCGACGTGGTGGATCTTCGCACCGATATGCGTAAAAGTTTGGGGCACGTGACTTACACATGCTGTCTTGCCTAAGATAACAAATGGGTTCAGTGGCGGCCTATGGCCTTTTCGCGGTTGTGCGGCAAATACGTACAAAATGCTTTCGCACATTCGCATGCGTGCAAGCGCACTTACACGCGTTACACGTGTGGTCATCAACGACGCATGCATGTCACACACCGTTGAGCCATAAGAAATAACAGCGACAATTGTTTACTTACAAAAATTGAATCAGTGTTTTTGACAGAAAAAAAATGGATTAGTTATTGGATTAACAAAAATCCAACATAATCAGATACCGAAGTTGGCTTGATACCACTGTAGATCTGAATAAAGTCGTTACCTCTATTGGTGCAGAAGCGTATAGAACCATAATCCTTCAGTTGATTATGTCACGAACACAATCCAAGACTACGAGAGTCCCCGTATAATCCATGAATTCAAACTCTTCTTTGGAAATGACGAGGCAACAATTCGAGAGAACACTGTAGTTGTTCTGGTTCTTAGCACATGGAAATCGCTTATTAGTACATAGAATTAGGCGCCTACTCCACCCCTTATATTGGAGGGGAGGCAGAATTCAACCTTAATTAGGATGCCAAAATCTTACTATAATTAGGATTCTTAATATTAGGCAATTAACAAATTCTAATTAATTTAATTAGACTAAACATATTTTGTCTAACGGGTCATATACTGTATCCTTTGTTATTTTGGAATTTGATTCAATTTATGTATTTACGTATGTGTAAGAATAAGTTTTCAACTCCACATTTTTATTCCAGTAGCAACACATGGAAATCATCACATGAATTGTTATGATAGTATATTTTCACAATGAAAAGTATTTGAAAGTCCACAAACAGTTTTTATTTTCTCAGGTAATTCTCGATGCAAACTTGGATGCAATATAAACAATTTGCCGCATTGGCCGGCTCTATTAGAATTATATGTGTTACAAGGGAAACATCATCGAATTAAGGGCATAATTCTTACTTGAAAAGTTCAATTATATACGCAGCCCATATGCCATATGAGATGACCTCGGCATTACTGACAAGAGATGCGAAGAGATTGTGTGCAGGGATAATCAGCCACACCAGAAACAGTTGGAGCAATGCAAACAAATGCGTCTTCTCCCACAAGATATCTCTTCAAGATGAACAAAGATATTATTTTGGCATGACTTATATCTGTCTAGTAATTATGAAAGAAAACATCACATTTCATAAAGTACTATAGAAAAGAACATAAGCCTGTCCATCATATGACCCGAAAAGAAGAGTAGTTAGAATTTTTATTTACTTTTGCATGTAGCATTTGATACTTAAAATGCTAAACAAGTGTCAAGCACATGAAAAGACAAAGTGAAGAGAACCTGTAAAGTATCCACAATCCACAACGTACCAAGTATATTCCCAACTAACTTGGGGGGTCAAATGTATGTGGCCTTACCCTTGTAATTATACAAACATGCCATTTTCGTTGCGACCCAATATGCATTGCGTATTTGGTATATTGAGTTCCAACAACTTCACTAAATAAAAGTACTTGAATTTAATAGAGCCATTTTGCTGTAGTCCATTATTAGCACAAGTTAAAAGAATTGTTAATGATGACTCTTCCAACTCCATTTGCAATAGACAACCTGAAAAGTATCTTTCTCCAAATATCCATACTGGTTATCGTTTCCTTTTTGGTAAGGATATTCGCATGCGAGCATAGTTATAAAAATAAGCCTCGGGAATGCAGATACCTTGTCTCAGAGTTAAAAGGAAATATGTTGGTATATATATATTTAGTTTAGATACTTATATGTAAATAGATCTATAGAAGGATAAAGTTATAGAACAAGTAGAGTTATAAATGAGTAGAATTATAAACGAAGTAAAATTATATGGGTAGTTTAAGGCTTAGTTAAAAGTTGTAAACACTATATATACCACAAAGGGTATTGAATAATAATACATGTTTTCCATTATTTTCGACTTGGTATTAGAACGGGTTTGAATACCTGAACCCTAGAGTAAAATAAAACTTCCGTTGGCTAATCGGTGCCCCCTCTGAAAATATGTTGATCCTTTTTTCTTTTTGTTTAGATAGGGAAAAATAAAAGAAAAAAAGGGGGAACAATCCTAGCTTTTGATTGGGTCCATCTCTCTTATGTTTTTAGATGGAATTGTCTATTGCTTATGAGAAGCCATCACCAAGGACTAAGTTGGCACTGGGAAATTAGTGCGACAATGTTTGAGGAGAAAAGTACGCAGAAGGGGGTTTCCGTTGGATGCAATTTTGGAAATTGATATTTACAAGGCGGAGCCAGATAGTAGCATGGTGACGTGGATTCCGGAGAAGCAGAAGAGCTTGGCGAGCTTCAACATCATGCTAAGGGGTCCTTACCGATGAAAGAGAGTAGGAATCCATCAGTTTAATTTTGTGCTCGCCGTGCTTCGGCTAGCAATAAGTTATGTCCATATATATAATCTCCGCATGAGGTAGTGTCCTCTTATTGGTGATACTTCAGTCATGGCACTAGCATCCATGCAGGTTGGTGGAAGTGCGTATCATGGTAGTACCTTGAAATTGTTAGATATTTACAACTGCGGCGGAATCACTCAATTGTTTTTTAGTTAGTATTTTTTTGCCATTTAATTTTCAAAAATTATATTAGTGTTTTTTGGTGTGTATATAAATGAAATAAAACATCTTATATAATTTATATATAAGTTTATAATTTTTGAACTATATATATAAACCCAAACCCTAAATCCTATATATATAGTTATATAAATTAGATTATTAGTTCATAATTTATAAACTTATGAGAAAAAGGGGACAAGGAGGACTTGAACTTAAATATAAATGAATTTATATTTATAATTAAGTTGCCTACGTATAATTTATATACATGTATATAAATGAATTAAAACCCAGATAGTTCTCTTACCTTAATTACCAATTGGACTTGTGGTACTTGCCATATTGGTTTCTCATGTGTGAATGAGTCTTCTTCTTCTTTTTCATTATGTTGATTTGATATTCCAAGTTGATTGGATGCAATGATGCACGGCGATCGTCTAGAATGCATCCTACTTTACCAAATGCTTGCTCCATGGCAACTATTTAAACAGATGCTAGAAACTCTCTTTCCATAACCAGTAATACCGAAAAATCTCGTGTTTTGCTCCTCCACCAACCAAGAATATCGAAATTTCATTCGAACAATTCATTATATCCATATGTCTTAGCAATCTCAAAAGTAATGATATATAAGAATCAAGTTTCAGAATGTGGAACTTGATTAAGACCTAGGCTGCTTGGATATTTGTTTTATTAAATTCTCAATTTTACCTAATGTTGGTCCACTACCATTACCTCGAGTTTGAACGCCAATACCTAAACGTGTTTGGTATTCTACATAAAACTAGTTATTTATCCAATTATGGTGTTATATTTAACTGTTGGTTCATTATAGTCATTGACAAATATACTATAACAATCTTCTAATGATGATCTTAAACATTATAATTTGATTCGGGGATCTAAAACGGTTGCAACAAAGTTAAGTAGTGATATGTTTAGAAGATACTAACACCATTATTCACTAATTCAATATAAAACCTTTTTAAAATTAGTTTCTTCTTAAAAAGTTGTAATAATGACTCCTACATTAACATAAATGGGAACAATAAGGTATGGAGTTGGTTTATATACGTGTGATAATAATTGTTTGTAATCTTTAAAATACTTTAATCTTAAAGTTTTTCCTCATTCCAATGGTTTCATGTAAATATACATTTGTGTAGCTATTATTAATAGAATTATACAATAAATCTTTATAATGAACGATTTGTTGAAGTAAAAAAATAAGTAAAATTTCAACAAGTTGGCACATCTAGAGAAAATTTTATCGACGTATCATTGTTATGTTTGCAAAATTTAAATCAATATTTCATTTGTCTAGGTTTAGTAGCCAAAAATTTGATAGTATTTTTAATGGGATGTACGCTTAAGTCAATATATTTTAGAGCGTCTTATAAACATAAATTAATAATATTGCAAATAAATCTAATATGGAAAAACGACCACCAAGAAAAGAATTACATAATTCTTTTAAATCATCTATTCATACATAATTATTAGAGACATTATCAAATAAAACTATATATACACTATGTTATAGATTGTATTTGTTAATATTAGTAAAATCATGGTGCATATATTTTGTGCAGTGTGTGATTTATCAAACATCCTATAAGCTAGTATCATCTTTTGTATCTTCCACTCATCATCCATCCACTGACAAGTTATTCACATATAACTATGAGTTTGGCAATGATCGAACCATATATGACTACATATAGAAACCTTTTGTTCTATAAATGAAAAAACTTAACATAATTTTTTTTTCTTAAAAAAATTTAGCAATATCACTAGTGTGTGATTTACGTGAAATCCTAATAAATACGGGATTTAAGCATGTATGTATATAATTTTCTAAATTAAAATTTTTGGCAAATCTAAAGGGAAGGCCTTCCAAATAAGTTAAATCAACTAAACATTCCTTATTCTTATTTTTATTAAATCGAAATAAATCACTAGAAGAAGACCTCCACCTCCACAAGCTATAGAACCCCAACTACTTGAAAGTTAGGTTTGAGTAGGATTGACATCAAACTTTATCGGGTGTTTACTTTGGACATGTCTCGCAAATATCCCATAGCATCCACTTTATGAAAAAATACATGAATTAAAGTTTTTAAATAAATCTATGAATAAAAAGTTGAAAATTCTTGAATAAATAATTTGTTTAAAAATGAATAAAAGCATAAAAGTTTGTGCATAAATAATTTTAGGAATAAAAAAATTCGTTTACAAATAACTTATGAATAAAAATATAAAAATCATGCATATTGTTGTTTTAAGAATAAAAATTTAGTTTAAAATTAAATTTAAAAATAAAAAAAATTCAAAGTTTTTTTTAAGTGAATTTTTTTCACGTAACCGACACTTCACCCAAAAGTAGTCCCTCTTTCCGAATTAGAAATTTGTCGAAAAAAATTGTAAAAATGCGGGAGTTGCTCATTTTTTCTTCGGTCCGCTCTTGATTTTGAGACACGAGTAAGTAAAGGGGTAGATGTTTACTATGACCACGAGAAGAATAATGTATTGAACTTGGATTTGAAGCCTCCTTTTCTGGTTGTATTTTTGCCGAATCTCCCAACTCAAAAATTATAAACTTATCCGCTCTCCCAACTCAAAAAATTCGTTTACAAATAACTTATGAATAAAAAATTGGAATTCGAAAATTGCTAACTAAAATACACAATAATAAAAGATTGAAAGAGCTAATAGTAGAACAATAGTTGAAGAATAATACGAATTGGATGAACATAATATATAGTGTGTTTTTAGACAAAATCTAAAGCAACAATACTTGATCAAGTTACATGGATCATTATACAGAAATTCAGGAACAAGTGCCTTAAAAATTTTCTGCATTTTCTCCCTGTCAACCCATTCATCCAGCATATCTTGTACTAAGAAGAAGCCAAACATTAATCCTTTTCAACTCCGCAAAATATACACCATTGAACTTTGAACTTGTCTTTGGTCTTGTACATTACTAAAGTGCTTAATGTAATCCAGCTAATGAGTTCTCTTTATTTAAGGAAATGCAACCAAACGGAGAAATCCTTAAAAAGCAGAACTGTGCAATTTCAAGTGAGCATGGATGAAACCATGAAGTCCATAATGTCAAAGCAATCAAATATACTATTGAAGTTAATGTACAGAACTTTAAAATTCTAGTACTCGCTATGTAGTGATTATCACATGCTAAATTCCCATACAGAAATTATAGCTGCTTCATAAAGCTCTCCTGGTGGGGTTCTAGACTCAATAGTTTTAATGTGAAATCACCAAAATAACCTCAACTAATTGGTGTAAAATGACTGTTTTGGACATACTAAAATCTGTGTAATTTGGACCGTTACTTTATCAGATCTATGGCATATATTCGTTTGATATGTTTTAATCCTGTGCGTTCATTATTTGTTAATCGTGTGGTTGGGAGAGCGAATCCGTGCAACAAAACCAAATCATTTTGGACCTTTGATTTTATTTGTTATCCAACAGCCATTCTTGATGGCTTTATTTGGGCCGCACTTTCAAAAGCAAATTCGACGATTGAGATCAATACTTATCCGCCTGTGATCACGTACATTAATTCAATTAGATCTTCACAGGGTCGCGGTCGACACATTATGTCATTTTTCACTTCTTGACTTCGAATTCTCTGATTTTCTCTCAAGCGATCTTTAGTCAACTGGTGGTTCTCTAACCATTTTGCTTCTCAAGCTAAATGCTTTGGCTGAAACATTGTGCTAACTGATAATAATCACTTTATTTTGGGTGGATTTAGCTAGTTGCTGTTGGAAATGTTCTAGATCTGAGTTTCTGTTTAATTTTTTGGTGATTTGGTGGAGTTGTGAACTGTTCAGTTGTTATTGAAAGAGTGAAATAGAAGCTACGAGAGCATTTTTTCTGGAGCTCAACATGGATTACCCAGAATCTGGCAAACCACGGGCCTTAACTCGAATCTCTTTCAATTTTTCTTTCAATTTTCTTAGGTCTATAATTTGTATACAATTTTAACAAGCTTATATTGTCTATTACACGCAGAAGTGGGAAATCTGACTTGAAATTCCTCACAGTGGTGCGGTGAGGGCAGACGTTGATGAGATCTAGTCGGATATGTGAACTTCTGTTTATTTTTTAGAAGATCTAAACAAGGAGATAACCTTGTTCAAACATCCTAGCAAGAACTAGGATAGGTATTCTGGACTTTATCACTTTTACTTACTGTTTAGCAAACTTAGTGGCTTGTCGCCTGTAGGATCGGGATCTGACATAAACCATTACTGCCGACCTAATTGTCTAAGTGTGGAGTTTAAAAGGACTGTTGTTTGATAGATTTGAGGTTGATTGCCTTTTACATGTGTATTTTGAAGTTATTGTTTAGAAATTCTGGAGATTTGCATTTATTTGTTACAAGTAACCGTGTGATTATTTATTTGATACAATTGATAGCTGTGTGCAATTTCTCTTTATAAAATTAAACCTAAAGCCATGTCTACTAGAATAGAAGTGTCAATGTTTGACGGGAATGGAGATTTTAGTACTTGATCTAGGAGAATGAAGGTTGTTTTATCCCATAATAAAGTGCACTGTGCTTTTAAAGAAGATACAACCTTATGGCCCGAAGATGCTAGGAAACAAAATACTTGATATTAAGGAATAAGCATACAATTTAATAATGCTAAATTTCCCTGATTTTGTACTTAGGAAGATTGATGTAGATGATGATCTGATTGCTTTATGGAATAAATTGAATTCTTTATATGCTTCTAAGTCAGCTGCAAGTTTGATTAAAATCAAAGGTGCGTTATTTGGTTTTATGATGAATTATACAAGATCTGTTGATGAAAATTTAGATGAATTTTTGAAGCTGTCTCAAACCTTAAAAGGAACAGATCATGATTTGGATAATGATAGTCTAGCAAGATTTTATTAAATTAAGTCACTGATAATTTTCTTATAGTAAAAAATGTGTTTCAATATGCTGAAACAAATATCTAAACTTGAAACTATAATGACTTTTTTTAAAAATAGAGAATCTGAATTAAGAAATAATAGGAGTTCTTGTAGTGTCTAATTTACAAATGGAAAGTCAGAATTGAACAATTTTTTTTTTGGATAACCGTGGGGTATCTGAGTACAGTCGTAACCGACGAATCCTTGGGGATCATATGCACAGCTCAGAATCTAATGTTGTAACACTAACTAAAAAATCTGAAGAAAGTGATAGTGAAGTGTTAAATGTGTCTTCATTTGTTTCTAAAGCATTAATTGTACCTGATAAAGCTTTGTGTGATGAATGGGTCTTAGATTCAGAGTGTACATTTCATATGTTTCCCTACTTAGAATGTTTTAAACAACTTGATAAATCAAAAAGGGGTATTGTTTACATGGGAAATCATATTACCCGCACTGTAGAGGGAACTGGGATTATAAAACTAAATCTATATGGAAAAAAAAGAAGTTAGATTGGCTAATGTTAGATTTGTTCCTGATTTAAGAAGAAACTTAATTTCTCTAGGGTCTTTAAAAGAAATGGGTTGTCATTTTCATGCGGCAAATGGAATTCTCACTTTTTTTCGAGTTTAACAAAACTATTTTTTCTACGACTAGGAGAAATAGACTTTATTTTTTAGAAGGACAATTTGTTGAGCATATAAATAATTGTGGTCTAGTATCTAAATTATCTGAAAATTCAAGGTTGTGGCACTTAAGGTTAGGCCATATAAGCATGAAAGGCTTAAAAAATTTACATTTTTTAGGCTCTCTAGGAAAACAAGTAATAACTGATTTAGATTTTTGTGAGGCATGCATATTTGGTAAACAATATAGAATTAAGTTTCCAAAAGGAATACATTTATCAAAATATATATTAGAATATGTGCATGCTGATTTATTGGGGTCTGAACCTGTTCCTACTCATGGTGGTGCTAAATATTTCTTGTCCGCAATAGATGATTATAATAGGAAAGTATGGATGTTTTATTACGAACTAAAGATGAAGTATTTCAAAAATTTAAAGAGTGGAAAATCAAACTGAAAAAAAAAATTAAATTTTTTAGAACTGACAATGTCCTAGAATTCTGTAATTTGGCTTTTGATTTCCTTATGTTCTGATAGTAGCATAACAAGACATATGACTGCTAGATTTACACCTCAACAAAACGGTGTAACTGAACGAACAAATATGACTTTACTTGATAGAGTTAGATACTTATTAGTCACTTCGGGTTTGAAAAAAACCTTTTTAGGGAGAGGTACTGAGCACGTCTACCTATATAATCAATAAGAGTCACTCATCTGCTTTAGATTACAAATACCCATAACTTGTTTGGCCCGTAAGAGACTAGAATCTGGTTTATTTAGGGGTATTTGAGTGTGCAGTTTTGCTCACACTAAGTCTGGAAAGCTAGATCTTCGATCCCTCAAATGTTTTTTCCTTGGGTATCAAGAAGACACAAAAGGTTATAGGTTGTAGGATAGAAGTGTACCTGGTGTAAAATTTATTGTTAGTAGGGATGCTGTGTTCAATAAATCTTATTTCCCTTGCTTACCAAAAATTTCTGTTGATACATCAATTGAGGTGGAGTTTTGGGAGACTCACATGCAGGTGGAGTTGACTAGAACCCCAACTGATGAACCTGAAGAAATTCAAGTTTCTTTAGAATCCGATCCACCTCAAACTGATCATTCCCAACCCTTCACCTCGTACAGTGTTGCCCAATATAAGGGTGTTTGGAATAGAAAAGTACCTGCTAAATATGTGAATTTCGCTGCACTTATTGATCTTGCTTTTGCTATTGGTGATAAATTGGCTATTTTTGAACCTAAAACTTATAATTGTGCAATCTTTTTTTTTTTTTTATAACATTAATGCATTAAAAAAAGGTAAAGCCCTCGTTTAAGGATGAGAAAACCCTTACAACCTTATTACAGGGGAAGACATCCTGATATGAATCCTTGCCGAACTTGTGACAAAACCCCATACCAATTCAAGTTTCAAAAAACTAGATTTGAAAAGGATGAATTTGTAGTGCTTTTGCCTGAATACAACTTGTGTCAACCAACGAGAAGTCATGAAAAGTGTAACCGAGAACGCCACCAAATAACCCCCTGAAGATAACCAATGTATCAACCAAGAATTAAGGATAAGTT
>JAOWBN010254791.1:0-11440 GCA_028565015.1 Pinguicula moranensis | reverse complement strand
TCTCATCATCACAACTCTTTGTGATACACTCTATATTATCAATGCTAGGCTTCACTATTTTATATGTTATAAATAAATAAGTAGTCAGGTCCCTACAATAATATATACAACATTAAAGTGTTAATACATATGCCTAAGGTGATTGGCCTTATGGCATAACACTAACAAGTTTGAGTTGAGATGATATCTAAAGTATTTTAAACAACAAACTATCAACTAGATTTACCAAGCAAATAATATCAAGCAATAGGGAGTCAATCGAAAGAGAAGGGTGTATTGGTTTTCTAGCTTGTTCACCTAAATCATGCTCCAGATTGGTGTCTTAAAACATAAAATTTGTTGGGGTCCATTTGATGCACCAGAATTCCTAGTTTGTGGTGCACGGTTCATTTCCTAAGGCTATGGGGTCTATTTGATACACGAGAATCCCCGTGTTTCTAGCACGCACTCCTATGAGAGATTTATTTGATGGCGGGAGTGCTTCCAAGTAATAAACACTAACCTATGATCTGGAACTTAAGAGCCTAAACAACCATTATTAACTTAGGTTCCTAATTGTGTTTGTCTACTTGGTGTCGGTTATTGATCCATCGATCCTTTAAGTTCAGTAACATGTGTTGGTGAAATGTGGAGTGGTTCATATGCACCACATCCTAAATTTCGAATCTCTTTGATGTCATACATGTTGAAATTTAGGTGGGTGGCAGTGATGTAATTTCTTGTCTTACACAAGGGCACATCAAACCCGTCTGCTCTTTGCTCGAGTCTGCAAAGGCTGAAAAGGTAGAAATAAAAGGCATTCCTAGCTGCTTGGGGCGATAGAGATGATAGTGACTCAGATGAGGAAGAAGTTGATGGCTTGTGTCTCACGGCAGACTCTGATGAAGTAATACCCGATCAACAAATCTCATTTGATGGACTATGGGTTGTATTTCACGAACAACAAAAGCTTCTAGAAATGGTCAATCTAAAATATATTATAATAAAATGTGAGTTTAGCTGCTTAGCTAAACAACATAATGTTTTGAAAAATAAGACAAAAGAACACACAAATGAAATGAAATGGTTAAGATAAATCAAGAAAAGATAATTAAGCTCACACTTGAAAAAGATAATTTGAATAAACAAATGAAAGTCCTGCATGTGATATGCTTTGATTAGAGTACCAGAACGCTACACTTACTATTGAACACACAAAGATATGAAAAATCTCAAAATGGTTTAGGATATGATGAAGCTGATGAGTCATTTGCCCAAAAGAGATCATATGCATCCTCATTTGTTAAAGCTACGTGCAATACTTGTCTGGACTCAAATGGTGCTAATCAATTGTGTGACCAAGAAAACTTTCAAAATGATAAAGTGTTAACAGGTTAGATAAAGAAATATCAAGTAAAGAATGTTGCCATTAACACCTATGGACCCAGAAAAGTGTGGGTGCCAAAATCAAACTGTACTTGATGTCATAGGTATGCTTGAGATCCGAGAAGTCAAAAGATGGATAGATCCTAGATAGCGGATGCTCCAAGCATACGATAGGCAAGAAAAATCTCTTCAACCATCTGGAGATTAAAAAAAAAAAATAATGATGGACATGTAACTTTCGGTGAAAACAACAAAGCAAAAATTATTGAAATATGAAAAGTCGAAAACTCTTCTACATCCATGTTTGAAAATGTGTTGTTTCTTTGTGGCTTAAAACATAACTTGCTCAATATAAGTCAACAGTTTGATAAAGGATGCAGGTTATTTTTTTCCTACACACTGTAAGAGAGAAGACAACATGAGTGGAAAACCTTGTTCATAGAACATAAGATAAACAATGTATATGTTGTTCATCTAGAGGATATTCCTAGTAAAAATGTGAAGTGTCTAGTAATGGCATAGGAGACTAGCATACGCAAACTTAGACCTTATTTCCAAACTATCTGGAAAAGAACTAGTAATTGGACTATGTGACTCATGCCAATAAGGTAAACTAACTAGTAGCTAATTCAAACCGAAGAACATAATTTCCACCTCTAAAGCCTGTGAACTCTTACACATGGATCTCTTCCGACCAACCAAAGTTACAAGACTGGGTAAAATATATGCACTTATGATAGTTGATGATATCACTAGATAGAGACACATGGACCCTATTTCTCGCTTGTAAAGATGAGGCCTTTGAAAACTTTGAGGGACTAGCTAAGAAGATTTAAAGTGAAAAGGGGAATAAAATAATCATCATTAGAAGTGATCACGAAATAGGTTTTGAAAATGCTTAATTTAAAATTATTTATAGATAATGGAATAAATCACACTTAGTCTTCCTCTAGAATACCACAACAAAATGTAGTAGAAAGGAATAATATGACTAGCCCTGGGCGACCAAGCAAAAATTTCGTGCCCTCTCACCCGCCCGCCACCACATCCACCAAACCTGCGTCAGCGCGGACTGCGGACGGATGCGAATGAAAAATAGTGTTCCGCAAATTTATGCGGGTGGAACACGAAAATAAGATTTTTTGCTTTGTAGAATCTGCATCCGCCAGTGTAAGTTTGATGCAAATTTACGGTTTTAATTTTCAAAATCGTGTTTCCGATTTTTATTTATTTATTTTTATTTAAATACAAAATATATGCGGGCGGATTCAATGGAGTTCTGCATCCTCCCACCCGCGATTTTTATTTTTTTTACAAGTATATGTACTTATGCGAATTCCACGGAGTTCCGCATCCACCTGCTCGCGAAATAATATGAAATTCGTGGATTCCGCATCCGCCTGCAACATTTTGCTAAGCGGGCTTCGCGGGTGGATGATGAACCGATGTTTCGATTCCGCAACCTTCACGGGATGAACGCAGAACTAGCTATTTCGGTTTTGCCCGCACTGTTGGCCACCCCTAAATAGGACACAATAAGAAATTGGTAAGAAATTATCCATTACAAATAGAGTTGGAAGAATCATCATTGATAATTCTTTTAACTTTGTGTTAATAATGGAGTACAACAAAATGGCTCTATTAAATTCCAGTGTTTCTACTTAGTGAAGTTACTGGAACTCAATATATCAAATGCCGCAATGTATATTGGGTCGCAACGAAAACGGTCTCTTTGCATAATTACAAGGGTAGGCCGCGTACATCTGACCCCCAGACCCTAATTTAGTTGAGAATATACTGAGTACGTTGTTGTTATTGTTGTTGTTGTATACTGTTTGAGAGCAACCTACCTATATATTTGTAGGCTGAAGCTATGAACACAACATGTTATGTGATGAACCGATGCAATAATCAAACCAATTTTAAAAGTAACACCCTATGAACTTTGGAAAGGTAGGAACCCCAACATTAGTTACTTTCATGCATTTGGTTGTAAATTCTGTGTTAAACAATAACAAAGACTACCTAAGGAAATATTATGCTAAATTTGATGAAGGGATTTTCTTAGGATACTTTACACATAGTAAATCATATAGTGTATACAATAAAAGAACCTTAGTTGAAGAGTCAATGCACATTGTCTTTGATTAATCAAACCGAAACATACTTCCTACACATAATGATGCCGATTAAATTGAAGATACCCTAAAAGATTTAGGCCTAGAGAATGTATACAGATGGGAAGAACAAGTCAAAGACACCTTACAAGAAAATCAAGAGAATGATAAATACAAAAGTCTAACTTA
This sequence comes from Pinguicula moranensis, assembly GCA_028565015.1. NCBI lineage: Eukaryota > Viridiplantae > Streptophyta > Magnoliopsida > Lamiales > Lentibulariaceae > Pinguicula > Pinguicula moranensis. Next base: position 7,769 of record JAOWBN010254791.1, on the reverse strand, counting down.
CATAATGGAAAAATGTTAAAAATCATCCTATAGAGTAAATCATTGGTGAACCAGGTGAAAGAATTAGAACGACATCTTTACTTAGGAATAACGAGAGCACACTAGCCTTAATATCATAACTAGAACCAAATTAGTTTGACAACAACGAAGAAAGTTGGATAAAAGCCAGTGAAGAAGAATTAAATTAGCTTGACAAAAATGAAGTTTGGAATCTAGTCCCTAAACCTAAAGGCCATTCAATCGTTGGAAGTGGACATTCAGGAAGATAATGAATGAACTAGGAAATGTAACCAGGAATAAAGCATGGCTAGTAGCATCTCATAAGAACTTCAGCTATATCAAATGAAGAATGTTATTCGAATGTTATTAGCGTTTGCATCTCATAAGAACTTCAGCTATATCAAATGGATGTGAAGAATGCATTGAGGAGGATATTTATTTGAGACACCCCTGGTTTTGAGAATCTTAAATATCCTAATCATGTATTCAAACTTACAAGAGTCCTATATGGTGTAAAACAATCTCCTTGAGCTTGGTATGAACATTTAAGCAGCTTTATCACAAAAGTGGCTTTAAGAGAGGAGAGGTAGACACTACACTCTTCACTAAGACAAAACACAATGACTTACTATTAGTACAAATATATTTGCAATATATCTTTGGATCAACCAATGAAAAGTTATGTGAAGATGTTTCTACATGCATGACAAATGAATTTGAAATGAGATTTATGGAGGAACTAACATACTTCTTAGGTCTTTAAGTGAAGCAAACTGAAATAGGGATCTTCATAAATCAAACCAAATACACAAAGATTTACTCAAAAGATTTGGGATAGAAAACAATAAAAATTTGGGAACCCCTATGCGCATAACCACTAAGTTGGATAAGGACGTCGATTGGAAAAAAGTACTTTGATAATGCTTAGTGTGATGTTGTGTCTATGGATGCATGTAATTTGTTGTTGGAATGACATTGGCAGTTTGATTGTAGTGTTATTCATGATGGGTGTAAGAATACATAATTCCTCAGCATTAAAGGGAAAAAGATTGTATTTGCACCCTGACGGAAAGGAACTACTCCTACCCTGATTGCAAAGAGTACTAATTTTCTTTCAATGTCCAAGTTTTTAGATGAGATGGAGCATGGAGGCGTGTTCTATGCCTTATTATCTTGTGGGAATGATGCAACAAAAGGTTAGGCAGAGTTACCATATGAAGTGCAACGATGGTTGGCTGAATGCTCAAACTTGATGCCTAAGGATTTTCCTCCTGGGTTACTGCCTATGAGGGCCATTCAGCAACAAATTGACCATGTTCTAGGGTCAAGTTTGCCAAATTTCCCAGCCTATAGCCTCTGTCACAAGGAGGCTAAAGAGTTGAAGCGATAGTGGTGGAGTTATTGGAGAGGGGCTATATCCGATAGAGTATGAGCTTGTATGCAGTTCCAGTGCTACTTATGACAAAGAAAGATAGTTATTGGCATATGTGTGTTGATTGTTGAACCATTAACAAGATTACAATGAAGTACAGGTTTCCAATTCCTCGTTTGGATTATATATTGGATTCATTATTCATGTCTAAGGACTTCTAAAAAATTGACCTTAAAAGAGAATACCATGAAATCCAAATCAATCCTAGAGATGAGTGAAAAATGGCGTTTAAGACCTCACAATGGTTGTATGAATGGATGGTCATGCCTTTTGGGTTGTCCAGTGCATCCAGCACCTTCATAAGGTTCATGCACCAAGTATTGCGGCATTTTATGGGAAAGTTTGTGGTGGTTTACTTTGATGGTATCCTCATTTATAATCCGATGTGGGAGGCACATTTGGACCACCAATGTGCTATTTTTAAGACATTGAAATCAGTGTGTTTATTTTTAAATCAGAAGAAACGTTCTTTCTTCACTACTTCTATTACCTTTCTTGGTTTTGTTGTATCTATTGATGGTGTTCATACACATCCAGCAAAGATTGATATAATTGTGGAATGTCTAAGATCAAAGAACATCTATGACATTCAAAGTTTCCATAGATGGGCCTCCTTATACTTCTGATTTATTGAAAACTTCAGTGCCTTGATTGCCCTATTACGAAGTGCCTCAAGGGACGTGATTTTCACTAGTCTAAGGAGGCTGAGGCCAGCTTTTAATTGGTAAACAGCAATTCCTGATTTTTACAAGGTGTTCGAGGTGAACTCTGATGCATGTGGTATTGGCATTGACGGAGTTCTGAGCCAAGAAAGTCACCTAGTTGCTTTATTTAGTGAAAACCTTTCGGGATCCAAGAATAATTACTCCACCTATGACTTTGAGTTATATGCCATCATTTTGTCCCTGAAGCTTTGGCATCACTATCTAGTGCAAAAGGAGTTTAGATAATGTGTCCTTCAAATATACCAATGGTCAATACAAGTTGAGTTGGCAGCGTGCAAAGTGGGTGGTGTCCTACTTGCAAGAATTCACCTTCACATTTACACACCAAGCAGAGAGCCTGAACCGTGTTGCGACTCCCTGAGCCACCGAACTCTACTCCTTACTACCCTTAGTACATGGTTTGTGGGTTTTGAGATGTACACGGATGACCCTTCCTCAAGGAAGATATTCAGGAGGTAACTAAATGTCACCGTCATGATTTTATCTTGCATAATGATTACTTGTATCGTGAATTATATTTATGCATCCCAGATTGTTCTTTGAGACACCATATTATAAGTGAACTTCATGATGAGGGTCATTTTCTCCGATACAAGACTTTGGCCCTCATTTCCTATGACTTTTATTGGCCCAAGTTGAGTAGTGATGTGGCCTATTTTTCAAACCGTTCCTATGTGTGCCAACGGTCTAAGGTAGCTCACCAATGCAGGATTGTATACTTCCTTACCTGTTCTCAAAGCTCCATGGTTTGTGTCCTTATGGATTTTGTATTAGGCTTACCCTGCACGCAAAGGGATGCAAATTCTATCTTTGTGGTTGACAAGTTCTCCTATATGGCCCATTTTGTAGCATATATAAAGACCATGAATGTTGTCCAGATTGCGCATCTAAGGAGATTGTACGTTTGCATGGTGTACCTCAATCCATCATTTCCAATCGTCAGACCAAGTTCATCAATCATTTCTAGAGAAGCCTTATGGGGAAAATGGGGATACAATTGAACTTTAACAATGTCTACCACCCCAAACCGATGGATAGACTGAGATCGTGAACCGAAGTTTGGGCAACCTTTTGAGATGTTTGGCACAAAATAAACCAAAGTAGTGGGATTTGGCTTTACTTCAAATGAAATTTGTCTACAATTGACCAAAGAATAGAACCTCGGGTGGTTTTAGCCCTTCTGATATTGTTTATGGCTAGAATATATCCATAGTATTAGACTTGGCACCTATTCCGCATATAGGACATTTCAGTCCTAAAGTATAAACAAACCAAACCAAACATACCCAATATATCCCGCCTTTAGACAGTGTTTAGTCCTAAAGTATGGCATAACATATTCGGGACATCCATGAACAAGTGAAATGAACCACGCTTGAAACCAATACCAAGTACAGGGCTCAAGCTGACAACCATCTTCGAGTACTTTTTTATGTTGGTGATTTTATGTGGATTGTATTAACTCATTATCATTTTCCTATTGGCAAGTACAATGATTAGAAGATTGGGCCTTGTAAAGTTGTGCAGAAGATCAATGAGAATGCTTAAGTTGTGGTTTCCTAATTACTTGAAGATGTCTAATGTCTTTAATGTGAAACACCAAGTCCTTGTTTTTTGGATTACACTACTCTAAACTCAAGGACGAGGTCTTTCCAAATTGGGGAGACAGATGCAGGAGGATCCGAGATAGATGAGGTCAAGCTATCAGATTGCACCTTTATGGCACTAAAATACCATGAGTTGTATTATCAGCTCAAATGTGGCAAGTAATTAGGCCATGTCACTCATGAAATCAATTCTATTATTTATGGTCTTATCTTTTATTGTATTATGGAGTCAAATAAACGAATTTGTAGCTATTTTGGTGGCATGTTGTTGTCTTGAGTTTAAACTCCAATTTGGGGTAAAATTCGGTCAAGGTGTCTTAGTCAAACTTGGATAAGATTCCGGTCATGCAATCTTTGTCAAATAAGTTGAATTTTTGAGTTTGTTAGTCAATGATGTTTAGCTATATTAGTTCGGTTTATGGACTAAGTTGATCATTGAATTATTTGAAGAAAATATTATCTACAATACAGACATTTCTCTTGATTTTGAGGGCAAAATACTTTGTTCTTCCTCGTGCATACTTTGACGAACTAGCCAATAAAATAATGATTATCCTATTCGGCGTCACTTTTGTAGTTAGATTCCATGTATTTTGCTCTTTTTGAGTCTAGGATTAGGTCTCGAATGCAGCTCTAGGTGCCTATCTTATTTTCAATGCTTGCTAAGATTATTGTCACCATATATGAGCCTTTTTCTTTGAGTGTGCATTATTTCTACTTCCGACACAACCAAGTGAGAAGCCATCACCGCTATCCATTACTTGCGAGAGGGTGGGGTTGAGGCTTAAACTTGGAACATTCTATATGCCTATATGTTGAAGGATTTTGTGGATTGATTGGTGTAGCCAATCATACACAAATGATGAAAAGTTGACTGGATTATAGTTAGTAATATTTCATATGAACTCCTCGCTTGAATAGTCTATGTATAAACTCTATTAACCTATTAAGTTTCAATGTTTTACATTACTCATAGAGTTAGTTAAAAAGGTTCTAAATGGCAATGAGTGATATTTTTTTATGCTTGCTTTGAATTCAGAGGATTGTCAATGTGTTTATTGCCTTTCCTTTCTTTTGAGTATTATCGCCTATCACCTTCAGCTACCCACCAAGAACCATCAGAAGCAAAAACTAAAAATTTCAGAGACCGGGATCGGGTATGCCCGAATCCCAATCCCGACCCTAACTTTGTTCGGGATTGGAAAACCAGTCCCGATCCTGACCTGAGGCCCGAAGTCCTAAAAAATTTTGGGACTGCGGGCCTTGGGTCGGGCATCGGGTTGTCCCGAGGCCCAAAATTATAACAAAAACATGTAAATATGATATATGAAATAATATGGCTTACGGCTACTCTGCAATGGAAAGAAAGACAGTTGGCACTTGGCAGTGGCCAACAAAGATGCAAAATAATGAAGATGCTACCGTAGGGCGTAGACATAACCATTCAATACTTATCATGATGTTATTATAAAATTACATCATGTCCAAATAATCAAACCATTCAATACTTATTATAAAATTTCTAATGGAAATCGATTTCAAGGAACAAATTTCATCATAACAATTGGTACCAATTTCAATCATTGAAGGGCTGAAATCGCCAAATCACTTACTTTAAAGACTGAAAGGCCAAAGGCGTTTAGGCGTGTTATCAGAATTTAGAGTTATCTAAACTAAATCTAAACTTTGATCGGGATTCGGGTTTGTCCCAGAGTTTACGGGACAAACCCGATCCCGACCCGATAAAATTTTTGGACTGATTTTTCAGTCTCAATCCCGACCCGATGTCCTTATTTTCCTTGAAAAATTGGGACTCGGGACTCGGGTTTTCCTGAATCCCGAATCCCGTTTGCCCACACCTATTCTTCAAGCTTCCTTCTAGAACCATTGGAAGTAGAAACCAGAAATTCAAGCGGCCGCCCCTTCCCTTTAGTTGCCCGCCTACGTGGCTTCCAATATTTATGAGAAGATTTTTGGTTCTAAAATTTCTATTTTGCCTCCTTTCACTCCACTCTTATAAATAAAACCTCCCTTGTCCAAAAATCCTATGCTCTCATTTGGAGGCAACTTCACTTTTTAGATATAGACTTTCTCTCGTGTTTACTCCCCTTTCTCTTTAGGATTTAGAGCATTTACTTCAAATTCTTGGTAAAATTGAAGAAGAAGGAAGAGGTTTCCCTCAAAATTGGTGCCTACCCATTTTGTTTCGGAGCTTCTCCAAACCTTTGATCCTGAACCCATTTGAAAGGGAAGAAACTCTAGTTCTTATTTTGATATTTTATATGGAATTGTAATAGATTCATTTACTTCTTTCCCTATGACTATGTCTAGCTAACCTCTTTGTATAGTATTTAGTGGAGTTTGGATGTATTATGGATTGATTTGGTGTTCTCTTTAATTGGGTAAAAGTTGGGACTCGGGTCTATTCTTTTTAACTTTGTGCTACTAATGGATTAGAGCAAAATGACTCTATTAAATTCCAGTGCTTCTGTTTCGTGAAGTTGCTGGAACTCAATACATTAAATGACGCAATGCATATTGGGTCACAACGGAAACGGCCTCTTTGTATACTTACAAGGGTAAGGTCGCGTACATCTGACCCCCCAGACCCCAACCTAGTTGGGAATATACTGGGTACGTTGTTGTTGTTGTTGTTGGGACTCGGCTCTATGTATATTGCTTATCAGTTATATATATTTTTCTCCTTTGGTATTTTGATCATTTCCCTAGGGAAATATAGATAATATATGGAATTTGGAATATCGACAGGGCAATACCCAACTTCAAATAGACTTAGGTATATAGGCACCTGAATTCATAACGATTAGGTAGGTTCTTAAATCAACGATTTTAGGTTAGTGTTCCTGAATTATAGGATTCCCATACATCAAACGGCCCACTCATACGTGTGAGTGTTAGAAACTTAGGATTCTCGTGCATCAAATGGATTCCCATAAATTTAGAGGATGAACCACTAATTATCATTTAGGGACTCCCATGCATCAAATGGATCCCTATAGATTTGAATGCTAGGTCACCAATTTGAAACATGTTATAGGCGAATGAAAACTATATCACGCATACATCCTTCTTTTTTGGTTTTCTTTATTCCCAAATTATTTGCTTTCTTAGTTGATTAGTTGTTAAGTGACAATTTATGTAATGAAAATCAAACAAAAACAACCTTTACATGCTTTCATTTTGCATTTCTCTTAGCTAAGCTATAGGATATTCAATAGTTTAGTAAAAGTCACCCCGAGTTTACGAGAGATTCAACCCCGTGGTGAATTCACAGGTTTGGCACAAGTCCGTACAATTGCACGTAAAAATATGATAGGTGGGGACACGCTCTTTGCCAGTGAGAAGGGAGTGGGGTTAAGTAAAAAAAATATTAGATTCTTTATTATAAATTTTTTTTTATCAAACTTTCAAAATAAAGGATTATTTCGGTTCCGGGTATGATCATTGTTCGTCACAAACGCACTTAAGTTTCATTTCTAATGGTAACTATGGAAATGTACAGGGATCGACTTGGGTAAGTTCAATTTGGATTCGGATTTTTAATTCGTGCTTTCATCGGATCTGGTTGAGGAAAATGATACTTGTACGTGTTTAAGTTTGGGTATTAAAAAGCGGTTTTAGGTTCGATCTAGTCTGAATTCTGTTTGGGTTTAGTTTTTAACCTTTATTTTATTTATATATTTTTAAGTTATAAAAGTTTGGTCATAAAAGCGTACGTAAATAATTTAATTGTCATTTATAAAAACTAGCAGCAAATCTTTCATCGAAAACAACCGTCAACAACATATATCCAATAATTACACTCCCAATGGGTGGGTGGATCCCAAATTTTTTTTATGGGGGCTAAATCTAAATTTTTTTGGATTGTATCAAAAAGATTTTAGAGACAGTAATAATTTTCTTATGGATATTAAATCTAAAATAAAGCAATAATGATCCCTCAAAACAAAATTTAAAAGTCATCCAATCTTTTCAAATAAAATC
>JAOWBN010254780.1:0-11440 GCA_028565015.1 Pinguicula moranensis | reverse complement strand
CAAGGAACAAAATGATTTTCATCATCCAGTATACATGAAACTAACAAGAGCACAATGTTCTAGGTCACACTAAACTAACATAAACATCAAGGCCTAGCCTTGCTCTGACTAAGGAAGTAACTCAGCTGGTTAAGCCCACTCGAATGGACCAGAGCACTCAAAAACAGAACATGCAGGGATCCACATCCACCCTTAAGTTGGCTTGTGATGCTAGGAATTATTTCTGTCTGTCCACTGGAATGGTTGGTAGATTGAGAGCTATTCACAAACTCAGGGATTTCCAATTGGAACTTAAAAGAGCTGGCTATCATAACATCATTGTGAGTGCCATGGGATCAGACAAAGTTCTAATATGGGAGGAAGAACGTGGTGACCTCTCTAATTTATTGAAGCATGAGCAGAGTTGATTCTCCATATGGCTCAAAGGACCCCTAGTCCCCTGGTCCGAACAGGATGACATGGCATCAAACAATAGACTAGTATGGATCGGGATATATGGCATCCCTCTGATGGCATGGGAAGAGGGGATCCTCAAACCGATAGGGACATGCCCAAATTGTGAAGCGTTCCCAGTTAGAAGGAGCTCAAATGCTACTGGATATACCTATTAGCCAGGACATCCCACCTTCTTCGACAGTGGACATCAACAACAAGAGATACACAGTATACATAAGGGAGGTGGATAAAACTATGAGGTCTAGCCTTGAATGGTCAGAGCTATCATCTTCTATCTAAGAGGACAACATAGATTCGATGGAGTCATTTCAAACAGACACATGCTTCCAGTCTGTCTCGGTACACAGTAAAGACCATCAGTCCAAGCCAGTTACCAATCATGCAGAACAGGTAAACAGAGAGACCACACCTTGGCCGAGAAGTCTGATGCTGATAGTTCCTTACCTAATCAACAAATCCAGTGCCCTTTTAAACTAGAATGGTGGCATGAATCAACCTCCAGATTCAACAAACACAACAGATCATATGATAAGCAAGTGGCTATACAGGTTGCAGATGACCAAAAGGACAAATACATTGTCCTAACTCCTGTGGAACCTCTGGCTGCTCATCCTGCTGAGCCTGAACTGAATACAGATGTAGAAAGCTTTCCTCCACTCTCAACCCCTGAAAAAGACACAGCACCAACAGCTCCTCAAAGGACAAGAAAGAAAAAAGTGTTCAATTAAGGAAATCAGGTCCCAGAACAAGGAGCCAAACTAGGAAGGAAGCTGAGACTAATTATGAGACAGAGCATACAACCTTGCATCACTGGATAGATCAACTGATGGACCATCAATTCAAGAGACACTTACTGGCAGCACAAAACCACGAACAAATTGAATCATCCTCAATAGTGGGAGACCACCAAGAGATTGATAAGATTATAAATCTTGGAGAAGAACTGGGAATAGACTATGGACCCTCCTCCTATGACGCTGCTAAATCTGCACGTGCCAAGTTATCTTGCATCAACCGAACATTGCAGAAGCATAAAAGCTATGAGAAGTCCCAGAACAGCACCAGGCAGAAGGCATCCCCTAATGAAGTGGATAACTTATATCGTTAGAGGACTTGGAGGTCAAGGAAGAAGAAAGAGACTTCAACAACTGATCATGAAAAAGCAAGTGGACTTCATTGGGATTCAGGAGACTAAACTTGAGGTAATTCACAGACGCCTATGTCAGAGACTTTGGTATAATGATGAGTTTGATTGGGCTTACAGTGGATCTATAGGACAATCAGGGGGATTACTATGCATTTGGAATAAGAATAAATTTGTAAGGACAGACATGTTCTCAAAGAGTGGTTTTCTTGGCCTCTCAGGCATATGGATTAATGACTTAGTGCAATGCAATATGGTCAGCTTATATGGACCATCTGATTTGCAATCTAAGGTATCTCGGTGGCATGAACTGCAGGAGCAATACTATAGGAAAGAATATGAAAAATGGTGCATCTTTGGGGACTTTAATGTTGTCCATCTTAAAGAAAGGAAGGGCTCCTCCCTCTCAATCTATGGTGCTGGAATAATGCCATTCCAGGGATTTATTAGCAGTCTAGGACTGCATGACCTCCCAATGGCCAGAAGGAAATATACTTGGTATCCAAGCTCTTTGAGGTGCACAAGCAGACTTGACAGGTTCCTCCTCAATGATGTGTGGGTGTCCTCCTCATCAAATTGGACACAAATAGGAATGGACAAGGATGGCTCAGATCACATCCCGGTTGCCTGCATCTAGTAGTTAAAGGCTGCGTCCCCAAACCTTTTAGGGTCCTAAACTGTTGGCTAGAAGATGATAGCTATAACAACCTGGCAGAGTGCGTTTGGAACCAACCATGTAATTTTAGATACGCAGGATAGGGACTTAAGCACAAGATCAGAGAAATCCGATCAGGAATTAAGTAATGGAATTCAGATGCTCCAAGGAACCTATCTGCAGAAAGAAATAGGGTGCTAAACTCACTCAGACAGCTAGAACTAGAAGCTGAAACTGGTGATACAATCTCGGATGATCTACAAAAGCTGGCACATAACCTTAGAGAAGAATTACACAGAGTGACTCAACTGTTGGACACCACAACCTACCAAAAATCAAGAATTCAGTGGCTTCAACAAGGTGATGCAAATACTGCTTATTACCACAGATACATCAATAAACGCAAAAACAAGAGCACCATCACAGGAATATGGGATAATCAAACCTGTCTAGAAGATGTACAGGAGGTGAAAAATTGTTTCAAAATCCACTTTCAAAGAAGATTTAGTGAAGACTACTGTCCCATACCAAAACTTCAGACCAACCTGTTTAGAAAGTTGTCAGAAACAACAAGAAACTACCTGATCACACCCTTCACCGAGCATGAGGTGTTTGAAACCATTAATTCATGTGGTAGCAATAAAAGTCCAAGCCCAGATGGCCTAAATTTCAGTTTTATCAAACATTTCAGCTACCTGTTCAAGGATGACAGTGGGAGACTTTAGGCCAATCACTCTTATTGGTTCTATGCCAAAAATCCTTTCCAAAACACTTGCAAGAAGGCCGACAACAGTTCTGGAAGAGATTATCTCCCCCAACCAAATGGCCTTTATTAAAGGAAGGAAGCTACTTGACAGTATCCTCATAGCTAATGAGTCCATTGATGAATTAAGGAAGCTAAGGAAATCAACTATAATATTCAAAGTGGACTTCGAGATGGTATTTGACACCCTAAACTCGCCATTCCTTCTATCTATAATGCAGCATATGGGTTTTCCCGAGGCATGGATTGACTGGATTGCAGAGATCCTGTCTTCTGCATCCTGCTCATTACTTGTTAATGGGAGTCCTACCTTAGAATTTATCCCACAGAGAGGCCTAAGGCAGGGGGATCCGTTATCCCCCCTGCTTTTCAACATTGTAGCTGAAGGCCTATCCATCCTGCTACATAGACCTGCAAACCTCCACAAGTTCACCCCCTGCAGGTTGGAACGCAGAAGATAGAGCTCTCTCATCTGCAATTTGCAGATGACACCTTGTTATTTGGTGAATCTAGCTGGGACACAATCATAACCTTCAAAGCAATTCTCATGAATTTTGAACTCCTATCTGGCCTAAGAGTGAATTAAAGTAAAAGCTACATTTATGGAGTGAACATGGACAGCAGAATCCTTGAGGAAATGGCTGCATATTTAGGATATAAGCAAGTACACCTTGCTTTCAAAAACCTTTGTCTTCCTATGGGTACCAGGAATCATAAAGATGTTGTATGGCAACCTATAATCTCAAGAACTTCTCAAACTCTGCAATCCTGGGAGAATAACTACCTGTCAGTGGGAGGTAAAGTAACTATGATTAATGCTATACTCAATTCGTTCCCTATACATTTTCTGTCCTTCTATAATACTCCAAAATCAGTCCTGCACAAACTAACATCCTTGCAGAGGGATTTTTTGGGGAAGAACTGTAGGAAAGAGGGCAACAATCTCGACTTAATGGAATAAAATAGCACTTTCCCAAAAATAAAGGAGGACTGGGCATCAAGAGAATAGAGGAATTCAATAATGCACTGATGGGGAGATGGGGTGCTAGAATACTGCAGGAGAAGAGTTCTCTAGCCACCGATATTCTGAAATCAAAATATGAAATAGAGAATGGCCTGCATCTGGGTGCCCTGAGACTTCTTCAGAGGCCCTTACCTATTAGCTCCCTCCAGAGAGGAAGAAGAAGAGGTGACTCATATGCATCTTCATGGTGAAAAGCTATGCACAATATTACTTCCCAGAACTTGTTCCTGGAAAATGTGGAGATCAAACTTGGGGATGGATCAAGAATTCTCTTCTGGAAGGACAAGTGGCTCTCACCTGAAGCACTATCAGACACCTTTCCCCAGCTTTACAGAATCTCAACAAACCCCCTAGCATATATCTCTGATGCAGGTAACTGGGAAGACAATATTTGGAGATGGAACCTGCCTTGGAGAAGAAGATTGAGAAACAATGAAGAACAACAACCCAGCTCTTAAGCCTACTCCATGGCAGACCTCCTGTACAAAACGGCCAAGACTCATACTGGTTCAAATGGGACATATCTAGTAACTATAGCACTAAACATACTTATCTAAATCAGCTTGATGCACAGGTACTGCCGTTTACAAATGAGGAGGCTAGAAACCTGTCCATGGTCTGGAAAAAATATTCACAAGCTAAACAGGAAATTCTTGCCTGGAAACTTCAACTCCAGGCCCTTCCCATCAAACACACCCTGCAGAACAGATGCATCATTCTATCAAAGCGGGAGATCCCATGCACGCTATGTAGTGTAGGTTTGGAGAATTATGAGCACCTATTTACCACTTGTATTATAACACTTTCTCTTTGGCAGGATTTGGAAAAATGGTTTTATCAAGGAACCCCAAACTACCAAGTATCAGAATCAGTACCCACACTACATGAATTCTGCTCGAGGAAGCCACCAGGTAGTAACATAGATGTATGGAAATCTGTCTAGATTTCCTTCATCTGGTAGCTTTGGATGTTAAGGAATAAAAAACATTTTGAGGGGGAAACTCCTTTGATTAATGCTGCATTGCAAGCCATACAAAGAAACACCTAAGTTAATATAAAAGCTCACCAAAAAATCCCACAATTCTCTTACTCATTAAATGACTGGATATTACAGCCTCTACTCTGCGTGGAATTCTGAAGCTGGTCTACTGTAGACTGGGACAACTTGGTAGCTTATTTGAGATTGCATAGCATATTCGTGGATATATATCACTATATGCATGGCACACACATTAAGCCATGTCTGTTCTTACTTGGCTTGGTTAAAATCTATGTCTGGATGTTAGTGATGCTCTGATAATTGATGGTTATAAACAAGGTGTTAATTATACATTCCTTTTGGAAAATAATCTGCCACTAAGCTATAAAGGTAATGGGGAACTGTGCAGAACAATCACACGCCTCTGGGCCAGATTTGGTTAACTACTTGCTTATGCTACTGGTTTTCTTGTGATTGCTTTTGAGGTACAGATTAAGGCAAAGAAGATGCTATTGGCATGGGTGGCCATCTCACACAACAAATTAACATTTTGCAGATCACACTCAGGTGATATTTATCACATATTAAGCCATGTTTGTGGCTAATGGGCTTGGCTACAATTCATATTTTGATGCTAGTAATGGTCTGGTAATTGATGGATATGGGCATGGTGTCCAGAACTGGTTAACTTCTTGCTTGTTCTACTAATTTTCTTGTGACTGTTTTTGAGGTACAGGTTAAGGAAAAGAAGATGCCATTGCCATCTCACACAACAAACCAACATCCCACAGAAACAATACTTAGGCAGACTTTGCCACTTTGTGATATGCACTTATGCAGATTATGCCTCCTTGCATCACGGAACAAAATGAATTGAAAATAAAGTGCTCAGTACCAACATGGGGTTACAACGGGCTCTTCATGAGACCTACCTGGAAAATATTGAGCTGAACTGCCGCAAACGAGACAAAAAGAGAAAATCCAGCATATGGAACGCCTGCAAGCCAGTCAATAATTCAGACTAAGGAATACTCTCAAGCTAACCAGCACCACTATCAAGGCACAAGTTAGTCTTTGACTGTGATCTTTTACACTGGCCATTGATCTATCTGCTTCATCCATTACAGGGGTAGCTCTGCAGTCAAAACCGAGCTATGTACCAATATCCTCAAAAAAACTGGAATTGATAAGTTGATAACCATGACGTTTTGCTTTGCTGAAAAGCGGATAATGACGATGAACTGAATGCGGAGTTGCTATATGATCTCGATGAAGCTAGGGGAGCCATACACCTGATCACCTTAAGCTACACTGAGGTTGATATGGATGTGGACACAAATGTCAAGATCACTATCAAAGATTTAACTCGTGGATGCTTACTAAATTATTCAGCTTCAGGCTTTTATAAAGTGTAAATTTGTTTCTTTCTTTCATTGTACAAACTCTATTATTATTAATAGATCTTAGCTTATAAAAAAAAGATATGCAGCGAGCGTCCATATTTGAAGCTCAACGTGGGTGTAGTCAGAAAAACACTTGTTTTTCTGGTAAACCACGGGTCTTAAATCTTGTTTCGTTTATTTCTTGTTTAGTACTTTGATTATTTCATAAAAAGAAGTTACTAACAAAGTTTTCTGTGAGTAGATCTGACAACAAAATTCTAACAGAAAGCATATTTACCCACATTCTCTTTTACATAGCCCACAATAGGGGCATTCCAAGAGACAATATCCTTTTCTTTTAACCTACTTAAAACTCTAGAAGTTTCATCTAACTCCCTACTATTAGCGTACATGCTTATTGCTGCATTACTCACTCCACAAAATTCATTTTTCATGGCCAGTCTGTGCGCTTGATGTGCAATTTTCGGAAATAAGCAAGCATTCTTAAAATTTACAAAAGTCAATTCCGTAGGAATTAATCCAATAGATTGCATATCTTTCAACATCCAAAACGCTTTTTCATATCTTTCCATGCTCAAAATTATAAGCAGGTGTAGTTTATTCCAGCTTCTCTCTAAAAGCACGTGAAATGCTTTGACTTTTCAATTAACAAATTCCGATCATTGTGCGTAACAGTCACCTGACTGACGATGACAACGGTCATTACTATGGCGTAGACACCTCCAAACACGATGAAGATAGAACCCATGATCCACATAAGAGAGACGCACAACAAGGAAATGGTAACAAGTTACTACTCTGCGACAGTAGCAAACAAGATGAATGTTGTAGCAAACAAGATGAATGTTGTAGCAAAATCCAAGGAAAAAAACAAAGAAATGAAGACATATGCCGCAACCGTCGCTCAACAGAAAGCACCAAAGACCTACAAAGGAATAAGAGCCCCAACGCGGCTGGACGGTGTCATTGTCATGTGTTTCACCAACAAGGTGAAGAAAGAAGCTAACCGAGACAATTGAAAGAGGAAACAAGATGCAATAGAATGTTGAAAGGAGATACTTGAAATGGGAGATCTTCAATGAATACTCTCCATGGTGTCGTAAGTATATTTATAGGTACAAATTTATTTACAAATTACATGAGATCTAAACTTTGTGACTTGTGTATACTAAATCCCTGAATTTATGGCATTTGGTATGCTTCTGTATGATGAATCTGATCGGATATGAATTCATGAGATTTGGTATGACTTTCGTTTGCTGTGTCATCATTGGTAGCAAAGTTCAAATTCTTCTCAACTTCATCTGTAACATTAACATCCTTTCTCAAGCGAACAGGAGGCAACGCCAACTGGAGCTTGGCACGAAGAAACTGAAAACGTGTTGTACCAAGTCCTTTGGTAAATATATCTGCAATTTGATCATGTGTACTGAGATGTTGGATGATAGTATCCTTGTTCAGGACCTTTTCTCTAATGAAGTGATAATCAACCTCAATGTGTTTAGTCCTGGCATGAAAAACGGGATTAGTAGCAAGAGCTAGGGCACTAATGTTATCGCACCAAAGGGTTGGGCAATCAATAAGAGGAATTTGCAAGTCTCGAAATAAGCTGCGGATCCAATATAATTCTGCTGTAGTTAGAGCCATAGCCCTATATTCGGCCTCAGTACTGGACCGAGAAACAACCGACTGCTTCTTGGCTGACCAGGAAATAAGGCAAGGACCCAAGAATACGCCATAGCCAGTAGTGGATCGTCTATCTGTTGGATCTCCTGCCCAATCAGAATCACAGAATGCCTGGAGCTGTAGAGAACCAGGAGTGTACCATAACCCAAGATCAGAAGTACCTTTTAAGTATCGTAAGACTCGTTTTGCAGCACTCCAATGGGAAATACATGGTTTATGCAAGTGCTGGCATAGCTGATTCACAGGGAATGATATATCAGGTTGAGAGAGAGTACAATATTGTAGTCCACCAACTATCTGTCTATACAGTGTAGCGTCATATGGTCCAAGAGGGGTCACATCACCACCATTCAGATAAGAACCTGAGGAAGAAGGGGATGGTAATGGTTTTGCACCAATAATCTTGGTACGATTTAGAAAATCCGCAATATACTTGCTCTGCCTAATATGAAGGCCTGATGAGTTTCGGATAGCTTCGAGCCCTAGAAAATAACCAAGATCTCCAAGATCTCGAAGACGGAATGTGGCCTGAAGATCGGAAGCCAGAGCAGTAACTGCATGCTCAGACGATCCAGTAACTAAAATATCATCAACATAGACTAGGAGAAACACACGAATATCATCAAAATGAAATGTGAATAGAGATGAATCATTCGGTGAGCAGATACAAGATCAACAAGAGATTGCGATAGCCGAACATACCAAGCCCGAGGTGCCTGTTTAAGACCATAGAGTACTTTTTGAAGAGAACAAACATAGTCAGGATGTGCCGAGGATATAAATCCAGGAGGTTGTTCCATGTATACAGTTTCATCAAGGTCACCATTCAGAAAAGCATTAGATACATCGAGTTGACGTATCTTCCAATCAAAGTGAACTGCAATGGCGAGAAAAAGCCTAAGAATGGCCATCTTGACAACCGGGCTAAAAGTCTCAGTAAAGTCAAGCACATATTCTTGCTCAAACCCACGAGCAACTAAGCGATCCTTATAGCGATAGAACCATATGATTTCTGCTTAATTTTATAGATCCAGCGACATCGAATAACATTAGGACCGAGGGACATGGACAGAGAGACCAGGTCTGGTTGGCTACTAATGCCTCAAACTCCTCGTTCATAGCAGTTTGCCACTCAGGGGATGCAGCAGCCTGCAAGTAAGTCGTAGGTTCGCAAGGGACCTGCATACTGACAAGAGCTCAAAAGGGGTGACGAGTAGAGTAATATACATGATAATCAGGAAAAAGTTTAGGCCGACTAGAGCCTGTCTGTGATCGAGTAATAATAGATGTGGGTGTATCAACAATAGGTATGTTAGGAGAAGGACGAGGAACTTGTGACACATCTAAAATGGGAAGAGCATCAACTGACGTACCAGATGGTGAATGATTATCTTATGACAGAGGAATGGTATGGGAACTAAACTCCAATGAAGGAAGAGAAGTATCAGGTAAGACATCCTCATGAAGAGGAACAAGCAAAGTAGGTGGGCCCGGAGGAGAATCTGGCTCGGGTGATAGCACTGTAGCTGGTTGTGGGATACCTGACACATCAGGTGGACCAACAGAAGCAGGGGTGAATGAACAAGGAAATGGAGAGGTCATACCTGAGTCAGGAGCAGCCACCGTAGAGAGAGCAGTGCGAGTTAGAGAGTTCACTGCTGCCGGGAACACAGTTTCATCAAATATAACATGCCTAGAAAGATAAGTGGTTCAAGACACTAGGTCATAGCATTTATACCCTGAATGTTGAGAGTTATATCCAATGAAAATACACCGAGAACTTCTAAACATGAGTTTATGTGTGTTATAAGGACGAAGAAGAGGATAACAGGCACAACCAAATGACCTAAACTTCGAGTAGTCTGGCTTGAGTTCAAATAATTTTTCAAAAGGGCTTATATGGCCAAATACCACAGTAGGAAGACAATTAATAGTGAATACTGCAGTGGAGCAAGCTTCAACCCAATATAATGTAGGTAAACGAGACTGTGCAAGTAAAGTAAGTGCCATTTCCACAATATGAAGATGTTTTCGTTCAGCTAAGCCATTCTTTTGAGGTGTATGAGGACACGAGATTCGATGGAAGATGCCATGTTTATTCAGAAATTTTTTAAATTGATTGGAACAATATTCTCCACCTGCATCAGTTTGAAATGATTTAATTGACAGAAAATTGGTTTTCCACTAAGGTACGAAATGTAACAAAAGTTTCAAAAACATCAGATTTTGCTTTAAGTGGATATAACCAAGTGAATCCTGTGTAGTCATCAATAAAAAATCACATAATACCGACAACGTTTATTTGAATAGATTGAAGTTGATCAGACATCGGAGTGAATAAGTTCTAATGGAAACTTGGTACTATGACCTGATGACACAAACGGAAGTTGCTTCCCCTTGCCAAGTTGACAGGGTTCGCATACAGACTCTAAACTCGAACTAGAACATTTGATTGCAGAATTACTAATAAGATGACTAATAGTGACAGGTGAGGCATGCCCTAAACGTGTATGCCATATGGAAAATGTAGGCAAAGTACTAATAGAGGCGATCAAAGCATGTTTAACTGATGGTGAACTGGTTCCAAGCTTGATCGGGTACATTCCTCCCTCACTGCATCCTTTCAGTAGTTTGTCCCGTCTTGTTGTCCTTAATAAAATAGCCAAAAATAAGTAAGAATGAAATAACGGTGATTATCAGCACAGAACTGAGAAGTAGATAAAAGATTAGCAGCATCATTGGGACAATGAAGGACACGACCTAATTTAAGTGGTCGAGAATTTGAATTAACAGTGAGATTTCCAGCACGAAGAATTTGCAAACCTGTCCCATACCAACTGCCACGGAATCAGACCCTGAGTAGGGTTGCTGTTGCAAAAGTGGAGTTGAGTCATTAGTAATATGATTATTTGCACCACTGTCCACAAACCACACACTATTATCAACATCTAAATTTGTCTGAGCTGCCATAGCTGCAAGCTGAGACGGAGGATGACGACCCTGATAGGCGAAATTCATCCTCTGATAATAGTCCAAAGCAGTATGAAATGGACGATCACAAATCTGACATATGATGGACTCGTCCCATTGACTTGGATCGGAAAGCTGATCATTATTGGGCTTGCTATGTGGAGACGGGCTGCTAGAAAAATTTCCTCATCCGCGAGAATTATTTCCCCAGAAAGGCCCAACAGATGGCTTGCTGCCAGGAGGCCCAACGGATGGCCTGCTGCCAGAATAAGACTTGTTGCCGAAATATAGGCCACGACCAGAAGAAGGCCCACGGCCACTTGAGTTTTCCTGATGCTGTGGTGGGTTAGTGGGCCTAAA
>JAOWBN010254770.1:0-11441 GCA_028565015.1 Pinguicula moranensis | reverse complement strand
CACTAATACATACAATGATTGGAGATCATGTCTATACTTAAGTTATGCTCTTTTCTTTCTTTTTCTTTGGAATAGTTTTCTTGATCTTTGAGTGCACATAAATGAATGTCTAGCTATTCATCAGTATACAAAATACTTTCGGGTTATCCAGATTTTTTTTTGGTTTTATTTTTTCCTATCCATAACTTGGCCCGGGTTGTTTAGGCTCAGAGAAGCTACTTCTAGTTAAATAGTCACTCAGTATTCCTAGCCAATCATCACTCCATTTCTATATGGTCCCAACAATGCACCAAATATCAACTTTTATCAACAATGCGATCCATCCATATTTCATGACACGATGCATAACAAGCAGTGTTCACGGATAGCCACAATGCACAATAAGCACATACATAAAGAAGCATACTGATAAGCAAGATAAACAAAACACAATAAAATAGTTCACAATAAAAATAAAATGGTTCAAACAAAGGAACAACCAAATAACTATAGCAGCATAGTCATCATGTGGTGTATGTGCACCCCTCTCCAAAGATAAATCGACACTGCCCTCAGTAGAGATAAAAGGTCAAGCAATTAAAAAAATACTCCTCTTAGGCATTGGGTTATGCTTAAAAATTACCCTGAATCAATTTCAGAGGCCACGTACTCCTCCTTGTTCGTGTTCTCATCTTTCTCCTCATCCTCAGCGGGATGTCGTGGCATGCTAAACTGTAGGGGGTGGCAGTGGTGATACAGGGAACAGAAGGCCTCATATTGCTTCCATGAGGACGAGGTTGGTGTGTATGGATCAAAGCAGTGATGCATATGATCTACGAATGTTTCTCATTGGGTTGCGAAAGGGACAGCTAGAGGTGTTGAACTTGAAGCTTGCAAGTTAGTGGTATGAATGACATATTTACCTTTGTGTTTGGTTTCTGCATAGTGAGATGCCTCTAGTATGTCCTCAGATCTATTTTTGATTCTCTCAGAATATGTCCCCAACTTCGTGTACAATGTCCCAATGTCCAAGGCAGGGGGCTACAATTTCTCATCGGGCGATTGAGGTAGGCCTGCCTTTAAACAAAGGGTAGTGATCAAAGAGTGGCAATGTAACGAGTTGATCCGTTTGAATAATAGAAGGAACATCCTGTAGATAAGGATTCCATTTTATATTGCCATGAAAATAGCTAGTAACATATTCTCATAGACACTCATTGCAATCAAGATACACGCTTGCATATAGTTGAATATGGTTTCTTGGTTTCCTTAATTTTCATTGTTGTTTTTGTTATTTTTCTACATTTGTAAATACTATTTTACATATATAAAATATTTGGCTTATCAAAAAAAAAATATCTTCTCATATATAGAAAGTGCTTGTTTCCTAACTCCAAGCCCTTTACTGAAATAGGCAATTGGTCCGCCACCCTAAGTAAGCACAGCGTCACCCCCTTTGTCACTATATCCGTTTCAATCACAAACACTTGTTGAAAATCAGGAAGACAAAGAACTAGTGCTGAGCACATAGCTTTGTTCAATGCTTCAAACGCAATTTCTGCTTTTTCAGTCCAGTAGAATGCATCTTTTTTTTAACAACTGGGTGAGGGGTCTGCTTATGGTTACATAATTCTTTATAAATTTTTTGTAATAACACTTGAGACCCAGAAATCCTCTCAGAGATTTTAGGTTTATGTAGCTTGGATCTTGTTGGGGTCTATTGCCACTCCCAATTGGGAAATTGTGTGGTCGAGATAGTCAATCGAACTCTTACAAAAAGCACATTTAGATGCCTTTGCCTTAAGTCATGACTTCCAACATTGGTCTGAGGTGTGACAAGTATTCTGTCCAAGACTGGATGTAAACCATTATTTCATCAAAGAATACTAACACTTATTTACTGAGGAAATCAGAGAACACTTGATTCATTAGGCTTTTAAAAGTAGCCAGCCAGGGCATTACACAAACTAAAAGGCATCACCACAAACTCAAATTGTCCATGATGTGTTATATAACTATTCATGAAAATGTCTTTCTCCACCATTCTTATCTAAAAATACTGTGATCTTAAATCAATCTTATTTAATAGGCATGCCAAACCCGCAAAACATCTGATTCTTGAGAAAATTAACCCCAACTTTGGATTCATTAGTCCTGGTAGCCAGTGCCTCCACCCACTTAGAAACATAATCAACGGTTAAGAGCATGTAAAAGTTTACATTTGAACTAGAAAAAAGTCCCATGAAATCAATGCCCCAAACATAAAAAAAATTACAGAAAAGAATAGGTATATGTGGCATTTCAATTCTCCTAGAAATATTGCACATTCTTCGGAACTTATCACAAGTTTTCACATAAGCATATACATCTCTAAAAATGTGAGGCCAGTAGAAGCCTGAGTCTAAGATTTTTCTAGCTATTCTGTTGGGGCCAAAATTGCCTCCACATTCTGAATCATGACAAAATGTAAGTACTGAAGACATTTCAGAGTCACTCAAACACCTACGAATGATAGAGTCTTCACAATGTTTCCACAAATAAATATCATCCCAAACATAGGACTTTGATAAATAAAAAAAAAATTTAGTCTGTCCTTTTGATTCTTTGTTAAATGAGGAGGAAACTCACATATTACCAGAAAATTCAAAATCTTTGCATACCAAGGCTGAGTTGTATTTATGGAGAAGAGCTGCTCATCTGGAAAAAGGCTAAGAGCTGGCTGCTGTGAGATAACAAACTCGGCAGCAGGAGTGATCCTGCTTAGATGATCAACAACCAAGTTTTTCTCCATTTTTTCCTTGATCTCTATGTCAAACTCATTCATTAATAAGATCCACCTAATGAGACTTCGCTTTGAATCTTTCTTTGCCAACAATTACATGATATCTGCATGATCAAAATAAACAACAACCTAAGTGCCAAGTAAATACGATCAGAATTTTTCGAGTGCAAATAATATGGCTAGCATTTCTTTCTCAGTTGTTGTGTAGTTTTTCTGAGTCTCATTCAAAGTCATGGATGCATATTAGATGACATGATTCGCTCTTCTTGACTTCTTTCCAAGCACAACACCAACTACAAAGTCAGTTGCATCACACATGATCTCAAAGGGGATCTTCCAGTCAGCTGCTCTCATGATTGGTGCTACTATAAGGTGATCCTTCAGCTCTTCAAATGCCTTATTGCATGAGTTATTTAACCCAAAACTCACTTCTTTTTGCAGCATTATACACAATGGGGTTGCTATTTTTGAAAAATCTTTGATGAAACACCTGTACACATGTCCTAAGAAAGATCTCAATTATTTTAGATTAGTAGAATATGGTAAAGACTTGATCACTTCCACCTTGGCCTAATACACCTCAATGCCTTTAGCAGAGACTACATGGCCTAAAACTATTCCATGTTCTACCATAAAATGGCATTTCTCAGAATTCAAAACAAGGTTAGTCTCAATGCATCTTTTTAACACTAAGGACAGGTGATTCAAACATGAGTCAAAATCATTACCATACACCGTAAAATCATCTATGAAGACCTCAATAAAGTGTTCAACATACTCAAAAAAAATACTTATCATGCATTGTTGAAAAGTAGCTGGAGCATTGCATAAGCCAAAAAGCATTCTCCTATAAGCAAAGGCACCAAAGGGGCAAGTGAAGGTGGTTTTTTCTTGGTCTTCTGGGTGAATGGCCACCTGAAAATACCCTGAATAACCATCCAAAAAGCAGTAGTAAGTCTTGTTAACAAGTCTTTCAAGCATCTGATCAATAAAATACAAAGGAAAGTGATCCTTTCTGGTCACAAGATTCAGTCTCCTGTAATCTATGCATACTCTCCAGCATGTCTGCTTTCTGATTGGCACAAACTCTCCTTCCTTGTTCTCAACCATTGTGATTTCTCCTTTCTTTGGTACTACAGGAGTAGGGCTAACACACTGGCTATCAGAAATGGGATAGGTCATTCCAGCTTGATAGGGTTTCAGCACTTCATTCTTCACAACTTCCATTATGGGAGGATTGAGCCTTCTTTGTGGTTGCTTGACCGCTGCTGCTCCTTCCTCCAGGTAAATCCTATGCTGGAAGATGTCTGGACTGATGCCCTCGATATCTGCTATGGTTCAGCCAATAGCTTCTTTATTTTCTTTCAGGACAAAGATCAGCTTCTCCTTCTGCAACTTAGTTAGCTTATTAGAGATGATTATTGGCAGTGTATCATGTGCTCCTAAAAATTATTACCTGAGGTTTTCTGGCAATAATTTTAACTCTACCTTTGGAGCCTTAAGAATAGAAGGATGAGCTTTTTTAGGGCAGCTCCAATGGAAGAGCTTTCCTCCAAAAAATAGC
The DNA here is from genome assembly GCA_028565015.1 of Pinguicula moranensis. Lineage (NCBI taxonomy): Eukaryota > Viridiplantae > Streptophyta > Magnoliopsida > Lamiales > Lentibulariaceae > Pinguicula > Pinguicula moranensis. The sequence continues at coordinate 7,116 of JAOWBN010254770.1, read as the reverse complement.
AGCAGGAAGTTGCTCCAAATGAGCAACTTGTTCCTGTAAGTTAGGTGACTGTAACTTGAAGAATGTTCAAAGAAAAATAGTTCTATTAACACAGTGTTTAAATGATCTTCATCTTCAAGTTTCAGAGTTCTATCAACGCATAATTCAACTAGATCAATAGTTGAAAACTTTATAGTCTTCTGGTGGATATCTCATGGCTTCATTCATGTTGAACTCCACCTTCACTCCATCAAACTCCATTGTCAAAGAACCTGTGGAAACATCAATCCTAGTGCTTGCTGTCTTGAGGAACGGCCTACCTAAAAGTAATGGTGCTGAGGTTTTATCCACCTCCATGTCCAAAATATAAAAATCAGCAGGAAAAATCAAAGAATCAACCATGACAAGCACATCTTCCACTAGACCTTTGGGAAAGGCAGTGGATCTATTAGCTAGTTGAATAACAACCCTAGTTTCTTGCAGTGGTCCTAAGCCCAGAGAATCATAAAGTACAGCATGCATAACATTTAATGAAGATCCTAAATCTATCATAGTTCTAGCAATTTTAACATTTCCTATGGAGCAAGGGATAGTGAACACACCTGGATCAACACACTTCTTTGGCAGTTGCTGTTGAAAAATAGCATAGACTTGCTCACTCATTCTTACCTTCTTTTCACCTTTCAGTTTCTGCCTTCTCTTGATGGTGCATAGCTCTTTCAAAAATTTAGCATAACGAGGTATTGTTTTGATCAAATTTAGGAGAGGAATGTTTACCTCACATTTGCTTAAAGTTTCCCGCATTTCATTGTCTTTCTCTTTTCTGTTTAAATCTTTCATTGCTTCGGGAAAAGGGGTTGTTCCTATTTGTTTGTTGACTGGTTCTTTGTCCTTCCAGCTGATATTCTTTCCAGTTTTATCAGAAACTTCTACTCCTGCATCAGATTCCTTCTCTGCAGCCATTTCCTGTTCTGCTGGTGCAATGGCTATTTTGGCAGGTTCAAGGAGGACAAGTCCAGTTCTCAGAGTTATGGCCTTTGCATGAGCCTTTGGGTTGATTTCATGTTGAGATGGCAGCTTTCCTGACTCATGAGCCTGCAGTTTATTCATAGAATCTACAAGTTGACTTACCTGTTTCTCCAAGTTTGTTATGCTGGACCTTGCATCAATCTGAGCCTGCAAATTACCCTTCTGCATGTTGATGAGTTCCTGCATCATTTCTTCAATAGAATTATTCCTTGGTGGCATACTGACATGTTGTGGGTTCTGAATGTTGCTGGTGTTGCCATAGCTCAAGTTAGGACGAGGCCTATAACCTTCATAAAAATTTCCATAGCCTTGGCACTGGTTTCTTTCCTGAAATCCCATAAAACAAACCTCAGGTCCTGCTTCTTCAAATAGGGTGGGGCACTAATCAATGTGGTGGTCAAGCAGCAGGCAAATATGGCAGACTACAGCAGCAACCTTCTCATCTCTTTGGATAAGCCTCCTCACTGCAACTTCCACAGCTTTAACCTTCTACAAAACCAAACTATCTACAGCCTCTACTGCATTGACCCTTTCGGCTACTATCCTCTTGTTTTCATTTTTGGAACTCTCAGCTAACTCCTCCAGAATGAACTTAGCTTCTTCAGCAGGCTGCCTCCAGATGCAGCGTTCACCAATCTCCTATCAGTCAATGAAAGACCATTATAAAAGTAGAGAGTTAGATCACGCACACTAAATCCATGAAAAGGATAGCTAGCTACTAAGCGATTAAATCTATCTCTATATTCATAAAGGGACTCTTCAAAAGCTTGCTCTGCTGATCTCCCCTTTCAATTTGTTTTGCTTGGTAGCAGGAAAATACTTTTCCAGAAATAGTTTCTTCAGCTGCATCCAAGTGGTGATGGTGTTGGGATGGAGATAGTAGAACCATTCTTTTGCATTGCCCTTTAAGGAAAATGGGAAGGCTCTTAGCTGGATGACATCTTCAGTCACTCCTATAGGCTGCATGCTCATGCATATGGCATAAAATTCAGACAGACGCCTAATAGGATCTTCTCCAGCCTACCAGTAAAAGATGACAATTGATGTATCAGTCCAGACTTTAGCTCAAAGAATGTTCCTGTAGGAGGTTATGGATACTGCACTACTGTTCCTTGTTGAGAATAGTTAGGAGCAGTCAGTTGCTTCAATGTTTCCTGATCAGGTTATGCCATTTCTTGCTCAAAATCAGCCAAATCTTCTGCAGGATCAGAACTGGACTAAGATGAACTGGCTGTCAACACTTGTGATGTTTGGGCAAATACTTGCCTCATTCTCCTGTAAAATAACCTTTATGTCTCATTAACAAAGGGAAAACTATTAGTAGGTAACTGGCTGCGCATAAGACAACCAGACACAAGAGAAAAAATAAAAGAAAACAGTAAATAAATGCATTCAAAATAAAAACTAGACCAAAGTAGCACATATCACAATTGACTTTCCCCGGCGACGGCACAAACTTCTTCGCTATTTTTCACAATGTCGTAGATGGAAAGTTAGCTCAATGTATTCTTGAATCCACATACAAGTTAATAAGTAGATAGCAGCAAGTACAGGGTTGAATTCACAGAGAAATGATGTGTGTGCTTCCCAGTGTAGCATTGGTTTTGTTGCTATCTTAACTCGAATTAAAAGGGGGGTTGCAAACAAATACCAAAAGTACTAGAAAGGATCGCAAATGAAGTCTAGAAGAAACTTTAGGGAGAAAACAAACTTCTGCTACCCCTTAATCCATGAGAACATGCCACCAAACAAATTGGATCCTAGATGCTTTCTACTGTTTTTAATGGTACTTAATGTGTGATTTTTAAGCCACTGCTTTTCTTCTTGCAGTCCTAACTCCTTAACCAGGTAGTTAACTCACTCACTCTATAATCAGAGCCGCATTAAGGTCAATGAAACTTCATTAAGAGTGTGATTCTAAGAGCTCTAATCGAATCATCCTTTATCTACATCTATGATTTTTAGTTACTTCTTCAAAGAAACAGACTAACTGCCCCATTTGATTGAAGAAGTTGCTATCAGATAAGGCTTAGATGAACTGATCACACCTCTAAGTACCTACTAACTATTGGTTCAGTCCCTATTAATTCAGATGGCCAATCTAAAACAACAGAAACAGAAACATGCACAAGTGTATCAGTAAACTTAAAATCAATACAATGTGTTGTTTTTAGACCTACACCTCACCAATTCATTTAGGCAGTCTCAGGACATATAGATCAACATAATAATGTAAATAATTAGCTACTCATAACATAAGAATTAAACATAATCTCGAAGGAAAACATTGAAGTTACAGAAACTGGCTGCACTGAGCAGTGCAGAGCCAAAGTGTTGTCTTGCTCGAATTTTATGATGAACTCTCTTCCAGCCTATTTGTGTGTCTCCAACTTGTAGTAGTTTCCTAATATATAAGTATTTGCCCCCAAAGAATAAGATTAGATCCGTGGGGAAGGGGGAATGCAAATCCTTTATTTTAGGAAACTTTGTTGTGTATTTTGGACTCTTTCTTTGATTGATTTTCTGCCGATTTCTTGCCTATCTCTTCTTGGATTTTTCCCTCAACTTCTTCACCCTTAAAATACACCTAAGCTCGTGCAAAAGGAGGACTCTAACTCGTGGATAACTCCTGATGTTAGTAGAGTTTCCAAATTTGTACAAAACTGGAAAGTCTGCCAGATTTGGAACAGGCCAAGTGCTTCACTTCTTGCTTCATTCCTTGACTTTCAGACTGCTAATATGGATGCTTCAGAGCTTCATTAGGTACCTGAGATGTGTGTTGGTACTTGGATTCAGTAGAACGGGTTCAATTACTCTGAAACAGTCCTGGTAGATCCTTGAAAATGATAGAGAATCAGCTTCTGCTCCTTGCTACTTCTTGTTGGTCTTGATGTTTTGTTGCGTTCTGTTGCTTCTGGCTACACAAACTCAGTATCTTCATGAAGTTTTGGATGATATGTGACCTAAACTTGAGTAGTTTCAGGATTAAATCAACAAGACCAGCGAGATTTTAGACTTTGAAATATATTGGAGTAGAAGTAGCAAAATGAGCAGTCTGTTGAGGTTGCACTTGATCTCCTTCGTGAGTTTCCTGATAGTCTAATTGTAGAAGCCTTGAATAGTAGGTAAGGTGGTCTTTTTAGCTGAATCCACGGATCACACAATGCTCCAAAGATTAAGGCATAAACACTGCAAATTGTTAGAAGAATAGCAGCAGTTCATGCATTGTTGTCATGAGCACAAATGCTGCTATCAAATCCCCCACACTTGCTTCTTTGCTTGTCCTCGAGCAAATATATGATAGAACAGACACATGAATTATGACACACGACTCAAAATTCTTTAAAAAACAGAATAAAGAAAATAAAAGAATCTAGAAAAGAGAAGAGAAACAGAAAAGTAGAATAAAAGGTGTACAACCCTTGCACAAACATTTTAGTAGCACTCCCTTTAAGTGTAGGGGCTATAGGGTCCTAAATCCCCCACACTGATCAATTGTTGCTCCCTCATTAAAAATAGGTTTTGGAAAATTCCCAAGAACCATATCTTACATTACCATTCATCATCTAAGAAAGTAATGACCTCAAAACTTAAACCTAAAGTAAGTATTTCCACCTAACTCCTGTAATGCTCTCCTCCTCAAAATGAACCAGAGTAACCTAGCCCCATAAAAACCTCCTTACTCACCCTTGTACCTTCAAGGAAAAGATCAGAAGAAACCTATCCTTACTTTTTTTCCTTGGAGCCTTAAAAGGGTTTTCATCCAAGCTTCACTTTTTCTTTCTCCTCTGAATTTTTTTTAGCCTCTAAATTTTTGCCATGATCTAGAACCATGCTGAGGCAAGATGCTTTTCTTCTTTTTTTTATGGTGCCATATGATCTTTTGTACCATTGAATGAATGGATCCACCTACCACAGATCAACCCCTCCCCCACACTTATTTATAAAAGAGTCTCTCAGTACAGGCAGGTTGCTAAAACAGTGTGCATATTGAGAGATCTTCTTAAAATGAGATAGGGGGTGACATCACAAGTGAGTAGTATCATGTGTGTATGTTTTGAACTTCTCTAATGTCTGTCAGTAGGATAACAAGTTAGGCCTTATGTGGAGTTGATGGATTCAGATGATAATTTAAGGTATAGCTTGTGTTCAAGGAATTTTAGTGGGTGTTTTATATGACAGATGTTGTATTCCAGGATGTGAAAATGTGGTGCACAAACATCTGATGGTGTGAGGTATCAGTAGGTGTAGAGTTTAGATAGAAAATCAGCCCATGAATCAGGTAGTTTCAACTGTTTAACCATACAGAAAGAAAAGATGAAGGCTTACTTTGAGTGTGGTCTGATTAGCAGGAAAAGAATAAGAATTGTCATGAAGCTGATTAAGTGGCAGAGCTCTGATGTTGATGCAATGTTCCTGCAAACAGCATTGTTCATCAAACAAATAAATGCAAAGGAAATCAAATAACATGGCTGAATGTAAATGAGTTTAAAGATTTAAAACAATGGGCTGCCTCCCATCTAGCGCTGGTTTAAATGTCTCAGCTGGACTTGTTGATCTTCAGTCTTCATAAATGGGGTCCTGAAGTATCAGAACCACTGATTTGTCCTCGGGTAAAATGCCTCTATACAGCTTCAACTGATGGCCATTGACCTTGAAGGCCTTGGTTGGATCTATCTCAAAGATGTTGACTGCTCCATGAGGAAAAGTTTCAACTACTGTGTATGGACCTCTACATCTTGATTGCAACTTTCCTGAGAATAGTTTAAGCTTGTATTGGTAGAGCGGGACTTGATCTCCCATAGTAAAATCCTTTCTAGCTATCAACTGGTCATGAATGGCCTTTGTTCTTTCTTTGTAAATGGTTGCATTGTCATATGAATCCAGCCTCAGCTCTGCTAATTCTTGCAGCTGCAACTTCCTGTTGTTCCCTGCTTTCTCGGTGCTCATGTTGAACTGCTTCACTTCCCAATAGGCTTGATGTTCTAACTGCACTAGAAGATGACAGTTTTTTTCCAAAAACTAACCTGTAAGGTGACATGCCTATAGGTGCCTTGTAGGCTGTTCTATACGCCCAAAGTGCATCTGGCAACCTCATGCTCCAGTCCTTCTTGCTGGGGTTCAATATCTTCTCCAGGATGGTCTTAATCTCCCTGTTGGTGGATTCAGCTTGCCCATTGGTTTGAGGATGGTAAGAGGTTGAAACCTTGTGGCCACTGTTCTGTTGCAAAAATGAGTACCTCTATCGCTCAGCAAGTGCTTAGGCATGCCAAACCTGCAGAAGATCTGATTCCTGAGAAAATTAACAACTTTGGATTCAGTAGTCCTGGTGGCTAGTGCCTCCACCCACTTAGAAACATAATCAACAGCTAGGAGAATGTAGATGTTTCCATTTGAAATCAATGCCCCAAACACCAAAAATTTCACAGAAGAGAATAGGTGTTTTTGGGCATTTCATTTTTTCTTGAAATATTTCCTATTCTTTGACACTTATCACAAGTTTTCACATAAGCATATGCATCTTTAAAAAATTGATGTCAGTAGAAGCCTGAGTCTAAGATTTTTCTACCTGTTCTGTTGGGGCCAAAATGGCCTTTACATGTTGAATCATGACAAAATGTAAGTACTGAAGAGATTTCAGAGTCACTCAAACACCTGCGGATGATAGAGTCTTCAGAATGTATTCAAAAATAAGGATCATCCCAAACATAGGACTTTGATAAAAAAAATAATAATAATAATGTAGTCTTTCCTTTTGATTCTTTGTGAAATGAGGAGGAGACTCACCTGTTACCAAAAAATTCACAATTTTTGCATACCAAGTCTTAGTTGTAGTGATGGAGAAGAGCTGCTCATCTGGAAAAAGGCCAAGAGCTTGCTGTTGTGAGACAACAAACTCGGGAGCAGGAGTGATCCTGCTCGGATGATCAGCAACCAAGTTTTCTGTTCCCTTTTGTCCTTGATCTCTATGTCAAACTCACTCATTAATAATATCCACCTGATGAGCCTTGGTTTGTAATATTTCTTTGCTAGCAAGTACCTGATAGCTGCATGATCAGAATAAACAACAACTTTAGAACCAAGCAAATAAGATCTGAATTTTTCAAG
>JAOWBN010254759.1:0-11441 GCA_028565015.1 Pinguicula moranensis | reverse complement strand
TCATAGAGTAGATCCTCGGGTAGACGTTTGATTGAACCTCTGGTTTACATTCGTTTCTAGCATAGTAGTTGGCTAGGGGTTGATGTTCCATGTTTGATTGAGTTTCTACGGCATAATACGTTTCTTCCATCTTCGTTCTTTTCCATCCTTCTATTTCGTGTAACTTTTGGTTGGGTTGCACAATCTATCCTTTTAATTTTGTTAATTTTGAAATTTGTGTTATTCATGTGTTTCTCTTGATACAAGAATAAGTTTCCGATTTCACGCTTTTGTTCTGTGAGCAAAGATTCACATCAATTTGAATTCGTCTTGGACCCCCAATAATCACATCATCCCCTACCTCCTGGGAAGGATTCGTCCTCGAATCTAAATCTTCATATGAATTAGAATACTCTGCATTAGCTGATAGTAAGATCGAAATTTCAATTGAAAATCATATCAGTTGGCCTATTTGAGATTTGGAAAATAGAGAGGATTGATCGATGTGTGAAATTTGGTACTTGGGTGGGGGACCGTATGGTATAGCTATAGAAGAAGCCGGAACAATGTTGTTTTGGCTGATGGTAGCGGCAAAAGCAATGGATGGTGCAGATACACCCATCACGGTTCTGTGATAGAGAGCCTGGAAATTCTTCGCTCTTTTAATGATATCTCGTACAACTGGTAGTGGATCTTGTGAGAGTTGAGATCCGACGAAGGCTTGGAACTCTGAACCTAACCCCCGTAGGAACCAATGGCTCTGATCAAGTGGAGATACCGGCCTGCCTAAGGCTGTCAATTGCTCACAAAGTTGTAGAAACTCTCTGGCATAGTCTTTGATAGAGAGTTGATTGCGCTGAAGTTGTTGTAATTGGTCTCTGAGACCAAGCTCTTGAGAGTGTGGCTGTATTCATCTTGTAGGGCTGCCCATACATCATGTGCCATTTTTTTTGCCTACAACCAATCCATGAGCTTCTTCTGACAAGGTAGAAATGACTAATGAATAGAGCTGACTGTCCATGTTTGGCCAGCTAGATGCTTTGGATTTGATTTGGTAGGATCTTCAGCATCCTGGGATGGTGGCTGAGTAGTAGTTCCATCAACATATCCTAGAAGATAGTGGTGTTGTAGGAGAGTCCTGACTTGGTTTCTCCAAAATAGGTAGTTGGAAGGAGTGAGCTTTATAGTGACTAAGTGGGCAAATTCTGCATAGGATAGTTAATGGTGGTGTTGACAGGAGCTTGTGCAAGGGCCATTGAGATTTTCTATAGAGGAGCTTAGAAGTTGGACGAGTGTTTTTTTTTGAGTTGGGAAGAGAGAAGAATTATGTAGTGAACTAGGATGTGATAGAAGAATTATGTAGTGAAGGTAGAAATATAGGAAAGGGTAGATAAGTTATGGATGGGAGACAAAGGAATTTTGAAGGCTGCTATTTTGATTAGTGCAGTTCGTATGGTAGCTTCAACTGAAAGGTGAATCTCATAAACGGCAGGATTCAATTTCGAGTTTGTAAGAGAAGATCAAGGAACTGAGAGAGGAATGAACTTTGAGATGAGAAGCAAGGATTGAAGTCTGAGAAGATATTGAGATATGCTGAGACAAAGAAGGAAAGGAATTGTAGTTCTGATTTTGAAAGTTTAAGAGAAAGAAAAGTGGATGAGGAAGAACAGAATCAACTTGTGTAGTCATTAAGAATAGCTCTGATACCATGAAAACCTTGCATTGGGCTGGGATTTTGGTTGTGTATTTGAACTGGTGTTTGTGTGTGCTGGTGAGCAAGACACTAAGCAGGTTGAAGAACAAATTCAAAATCTTTCATTGTTGATCTTGCTTGATGGTTTAGAGAATGACAATTCTTGTTTTATGTAGAGTGATGTTGTGTGTGATTGGTGTTCTCAAGGCTTTTAATGCTTGTACTTTGAGCCATTGAATAATTAATTTTAGTCTCATTTCTTCTGCAGCCGTGTGTAGCCTCATAATGTTGCCTAGAATCTTGTATTGCGTGGGTGGCAGTTGTATTGTTGTCTTGAGAGTTGGTTAATGATGTGTCTTGGTTAACAGTTGCGTCAAAAAATTATTTTAAGTATTATGTTATATTTATTGATGACTTTTCCCATTATTGTTGTATCTGCAAAAATCTTGTGTGTTTCCAATGTTGGTCACTTTTAAAACTTTGGTTGAAAAGCAATTCTCTAGGCCCATTAAATAATTTCTGTTAGATGGGGTGAAGAATATATTTTTCATGTTTTTAAATCATTATTCTCTAGCAATGGAATTGTTAATAGGCTTTCATGTTCTCACAAGCCCCAACAAAATGGAATTACTCAAAGAAAACACATGTATACTGTAGACATGGGTATAACATTTTTAGCTAAGTCCAAATATTCTCAGGCTTGCCCAGAGGCCGGGGGATCGAAATCTTCTGGCCAACTTTATGGCTCCTTATTGGGATTAGTTGGGTTGGAGTCCTTTACGGAGCCTGGCCCGGATACCTGGATAGGTGGTTGGGCGGTATCCCAAAACCTACGGGGCACTTTGACTACTTATCAAAAAAAAAGTCCAAATATTCACAAATATTTTGGGTACACGCATTTTCTAACCGCAGGTTTAATCGCTTATCTACTCCTATTTTTAAAAATGAAATTCCTTTTTAAAGGTATTTGATTGTGCATGTTATCCATTACTAAGGTCGCACAATTCCAACAAATTCATGTTTAGAAGCTAAAAATACATTTTCTTAAGATATGGTACGAATCACAGAGGGTATAAGTGTTTTGAACCAGTAGAGTCTTTTAGTGATAAAGATGATATAAATCGTGATTAGGATTCTTGGCCCCACATAATCCCTTTAACATTGTAATTGACCGTGTAATTAGCTTGTAATTAGGAAAGAGATATCTTCCAGTTGTGATACGATACCTTGTATATGGTTATATATATGAATACACCCTTGAGCCTTAGAATCATTGAAGATCTGGCTATATCCTACAATTCTTGATCTTCAATCAAAATGTCTTTTGTTTCATGGTATCAGAGCGTTGAAGCTCACACTGTTTCTCGATCCAGATTCAGAATTCTTGAATCATGAATTGTACTTACCTTGCCATAGACTTATTTTTGTCAGCCTCATTGCAAGCATCAACCAAAAGTTTCCATGGCTATTGTTGTGTCTTCTTCATCATTTCAGTCTCCAAGTTTGCCTCCCGTTGTAATCGAAAAGTGTGATGGCCCAAATTATCTTGTGTGGATATCACAAATAACGCCAATCTCCAAAGCAACTACCTCATGAGCATCGTTGACGGATATGAGAAATCACCACCGAAATTTCTGTCCGGAGGCGCTGCTGATGCTGAAACAACTCAGAACCCTACATATATTACTTGGTTCAAGAAGGACCAATATTGCTTGTGTTAGATTAATTCAACACTCACAGATCAGGTCTTGCAATTGCTGTTTCACTTGAAGAGTTCCTTTGCCGTTTGGAACTTTCTCTCCAGCAAGTTCGTTGGCAAAAATAAGCGCCGCCTACAAACAATGTCCCAGGGATCGAACTCGAGCAGTGATTACCTCCACTCGGCAAAGCGCATCATTGCGGAACTGCGAATGAATGGAATCGAAATCTCTAAGGATGACTGTATTTCATATATTGCAGCCGGATTGAATGCTCAATTCGATTTATTCATCTCTAATATCAACCATCTTTGTGATGACAAACCTATGGCATTTGAGAAATTCGAGTCGGCTTTAATTTCCTACTCTATGAAGATTCCACCGACTTTCGTGGAACTAGTGGCAATTTTCGGATCTTCTGGACACCCACAACAGAGAGGAAGTCGTCGGAATTTCCGGCGTTTAGCGAATTCCTACGGCAATTCCTATTCTGGCCAAAATCAATTTCATGGGACACAAAATTCTAATGAAGGGCCCAATAGATCCAATAGACACTCAGGAAATTCAAATTTCAATGTTGGGCCAAATTCTTCATATTGGTTTGGGCGGGGCAGACATTTTGTCGGCCCACAGAATCTGGGCCTACCTGCTCGCAAGTCTTTTTCAGGTCCTTCTGCTATATATCGAACCAATGAGCCTCCGAGTGATGCCATGAAGTGTCAAATTTGTGATCGGTATAATCATACTGCAACTGATTATTATCAGAGGATGAATTTCTCTTTACCAAGGATGACACCCCCTGCTCGTCTTGCTGCTATGACAACTCAAGCCAACTTAGACATTGATGACAGTATTTGGTTCGTTGATAGTGGAGCAAATGAACACATTACCAATAACTTTGCTGCTCTTGTTCAGCAGCAGCTCTACAATGGATCTGATGCAGTCGCTATATGTAACGGTACATGTTTTTCCATTCTGAACACTGGATCTCTCATTGCCCTTATGCTATCCTATGTTCTTCATTGTCCTAAAACTTCCGCAAATTTGCTCTTTGCTTATCAATTTTATGTGGAAAATAAGTGTTATTTTATCCTCACTGAGCCTGGTTATTTTGGTAAGGACAACAAAACAGGGTAGACGCTACTGAAGGGGAGAGTAATGGAGGCATGTATCCAATCCGGTTGAGTTGTTCCACTCCATGGGTGAAACTAGATCTAGCTGGAACAGTTGGTACTAAACCCACATTTTGTGTTTGGCATTCACGTCTTGGACATTACACACCTCATATTGTTCGTTTTGTCGTTCATCATTCAAATTTACCTGTTGTTTGTCAGTTTAATTCTGAGTCAGTATGTGAATCTTTTCAACTCTGGAAGAATAAACACTTACCATTTGAGTCATTGAGTCGAACCACTACTTGTCCTTTAGAACTGATTCATTCTGATGTATGGTCTACATCTGTTTATTCGATTAATGGCTTTTGTTACTATGTTCTTCTAGAAGACATTTATATAGAACAACAAGAATGATTTGCTTATTCTGAACACCCAGAGTATGTTTGCAAGCTCGACAATGCCCTATATGGTTTTAAAAAAAGGTGTCCAGATTTTGGTATATGTGATTGTCCCAGTGTCTCATTGAATTTGGATTTGCATGCTCTAAAGTTGATAAATAACTATTTGCGTATCATTCTTCTGTTATGCACATATATATTCTTATTTATGTTGATGATATACTCGTGACTGGGACTCCCTGAGTTCTTATAAGTGATTTGATCTCTTCCCATCAAGAATCAAATCAAGCTACATGACATAGGTGGGTTTGGGCTTCTTTTTTGGTACACAAGTAATGAAAGATGCCTTAGGACTCTACTTGCGACAAAGCAAATGCATTGCAGTTTTTGAGAAAGGACAAGTATGAGTGGTGCAAAACCGATTTCTTCTCCGTCCTACACATACTCAGGACATTTATTGAGATCCCCTGAGTGGTTACGAGGCAACAATGTATTGACAAACAGTTGGTGTTGTCCGATATTATACACTGGCACATCCTGATATATCCTTTCATGTTAATCAATTATGTCAATATATGCATCAACCTCATTCATCTCACTAGTGGAAGCAAAAAGGGTTCTTAGGTACCTTAAAGGGAATCTTGATCAAGGTCTATGGTATAGAAAGTGAGATATGCAACTTGAAGCTAATTATGATGCAAATCCGTTAGGTGGCAGAACTAATCATCGTTCTACAATAGGTTCTGCAGTTTTTTGTGGCCCTAAGAAGGAATCAGTTGTAGCAAGATCTAGCACAGAGGAAAAATACAAAGCACTAGCTCATACCTCAATGGAACTCCACTGGCTTTGACTGATTCTATAGGAACTAAAGATCTCAATCCTACAATCACTGACTATTTGGTGTGATAAAGGAGCCATGGCTTTGGCAACCAATATGGTGATTCATGCAAGAATTAAATCTTAGCTTAGACATAAGAAAGGAAAGGATTTGGTCTAAACTTGTAAAATGAAAAGATCATCTAATACCTAAATCCTTCCCTTACCTAGCTAGTTTCTATTCCTATAGATCAATTTACAAAGTATCACACAAAGATAACGAATAAAAAAGAGTTTGTTCATTAAACTATATTCTGTTTTTTAACACTAAACACATCGAGGTTGATTACCATTTCATCAGATTAAAGGTACTCAACCAGATATCCAGCTTAGGTATATAAACACACATGCACAATCGGCAAATATATTTACTAAAGGTGTGGGATTAGCACGTTTGATCTTGTTGAGAGACTAGCTAACTGTTCAGTCCCTATCAACTTGAAAAAGTTTTTTTTTTATAAGCCAAAATTTATATATATGGTGTAAAGTATTTACAATAAAATAAAATAAAAATAAGATAGAGAAGAACGAAATATGAAAAGTACATGCTCAAGACTAGAAATCTCAAGATCGATGATCCTAAAAGGATGAAGGTAGCGTTTGATTCCTTGATCATGAACTGTATATCCTTCCCTTCCAGCATACTCTCCCGTATAGCTAAGGATGATCAAGTACATGACTCCCCTAACCTCATGAATGCACAACCATCTTCGCATTCAGTTCATTGTCATCATTCGCTCTTCACCAAATCACACGGATAATGATATTGATTGATTTACATGTAACTGTAGCTTGTAGCTATCTCTGAAGTCATAGACACGTACAGTAGTCATCTAAGTTTTGTTGTCTACAGTACCTATAAAACAATGACTATAAGTAGGTGTGATGTATTTAGCATTCATACCTGTTTCTTTATAAATCTTGTGTGCTTCTCACATCTGCGTCAGTAGAAAATTTAAATAAGAAAAATAATCATACCAGTGTTGTTATGAAATGACACTGCACGAATTTGTTTACGAGTTACATTTAAAATCGTTACAACCTCGACTTGTTGAATCAACATTATTTCATTAAATTAGGTAATTCAAAATTACTTGCGAAAGATAAGTCGTTGTGAGATTGATATGTCTTTCGTTTATCATCCATTCCAAGCTCCAATAGTTGTTGACATTTGTGAGGGTCCAATAAACCCAACTAAAACTCGCACGGCCAGAGACCTCTAGCAGCGCCGCCGCGTATCTATGGTAATCCTCCTTGCTTACGTCGTAGAATTTCCACTTTACGATCCATTCCCCTGTGCATAATTAACATTTCATCAGTAGGTCACACTTATTTTCCTATGGAGTTTTGATTTGAATGCGAGATCTTTTACAAAATTAGCTATGATACTATTTGCTAGATAATTCCTGAGCTAAAAGTTTAAATATGTATTAAAACAAAAGGATTTGTTTTTTGTTCATTTAGGTGGCATTCCGTAAAAGGTATAAAATAGAGATGGATCTAAATATTTTTTTGGGCAGGATGAGTAGGGGTGGAATGAGAGGGAGCAGGGGTAGGGTTGTACTACAGATAATGATGGTGGCGGTAAACCATGAATAGCGGTGGCAGTCTATCGATTCCATAAGCCGCCACTGCTATTTAAGCGGTGTTCACATCCACCCCACCGCCGTTTAACTCTAGCTAGCCTGCGATTCCAGGAGAGAGAATTATATGAATCCTTATCGAATCTGTGACAAGATTCCACAACTATTTTGATACTTTAAGAAAAGATACAAACAATTTATTGTTTTTTTTTTGATAAGTAAGTAATGAATTAATTTAATCAGATGATTTTACAGGTAAAAGCCATGATTGCCCTATTTTATGGGCCAATCATTCAGGGGAAAAACATGTATCAACAACATCACGGGGAAAAAAGTGCTAATACAGAGACGGAGGGTTGAATCAAATCTTCCATAGAGATTGAAGCTGAGACTTTCTTGTAAGCCGTGTGCCAATACCAGGACTGTACCTGCATTCTTTCAAAAACCAAATCATGATTAAAATATTTTTGTCTGAATCTGATATCATTCCGAAGGTTCCATATGGTCCAAATTGTACAATGCCAAATAGATTTCCAAAGCTGCTTAGCTGACCGGTGGGGTGTGAGACCCATATGTTCCCAAAGATGCAGTAGAGGTTTTCTATGTCCCACATATTCTAAATCAAACCATTTGTAAACAGATGACCAAATAGCATAGGAGCTGGCGCATTCCCAAAATAAATGAGTGACGCCTTCCGCCACCACTTCACACAAATTGCATAAAGACTTTTCTACCGAAAGGGTGACGCCACGCCTCATAAGATTATCCATTGTAGGAATACATAGTTGGATAACTTTCCAACAATAACTTGTGTCAACCAATGAAAGTTACGATTTTTCTAAAGAGAAAAGACACCCAAACAACCTCCTGAATGTATTTATTGCCAGTCAAGAATTTAACGATAAGTCCCAAAACACGATGCCACTTAACATAAAAGAGAAAAGATAAATTGGAAAAGGTTTAAAACCAAAAGAGAATATAAACTCTCATAAAACTCGAAAATCAATTGAGTATTATAATGAGGGTGTTGTCCCCTTTATATAGAGATAGGGGCACGGCTTTTAGACTCCTAAATATCCTTAAAAATGTGTCATAATTAATAGGAAAGAATCTAATTTGGATAGGAAAGAAATTTAGTCTAGATAAGTGCAAATTAAGTAACAAGCTAATCCAAAGATTTGGATAAGGAAAATGATCTTTTATATAATCTTTGAGAAGGATTTTTTTCTTATCCACTTTGATCTTGTCTCATCCTTGGCCAACTCATGTCCTAAGTCATGATTTTTGTTTTTGTTGGACTCCATTTCAGATAATGCTCTTTCAATTGATTGGGTCATCGATCGTGGGCCACGCATTGGACACAATAAGTATGAATGAGTAGTCGTGGCCTCCTCTAGCCCAAGCTTCTTGGATCATCAAGTTCAAGGCTCTTGGAATTTTTTGGCCCTTAGGCGTGTAATTGGGCCTTCGAGTTTGCTATGCCTGCTATATATCTCATGTTGCCTGTACTTGCTTGCCTCTACCAGGCCTGCTACCCACGACTCCACGTGTGCCCACGACCACCAGTGTCTGTTTGCATGCCGCATGTGCCTTGTGGGTGCGAAACCAGCTTGCGGTCCTCCATTGCACCGCCTGCCAGAAGATTGATTGGGGTCAAAAACGGAAGGATCCAGCATTTCCCGTTGAGGTCCATCCTGCCCACCTCCAGATCTGGCAAATCCGCCAATCCTTGCTTCGCTGTTTAACCTAAGAAGCAAGAAACCATCGTCTAGTGGACTCCGGGCTTGACTGCTCGAGCTCGTTGCGCCTGCCCATATGGTTTTGGGCGTTCTCAGCCCATGAACGATTATCCCGTCTCTGTGTGCTGCCACATGTTGGTGTTCAGAAGACTAAGCGACAACACTAAGAAAGTGAACAAACACCTGTCTTTTCTGTGCGTGCTGCTCGAGAAACTCGTTTCTCGAGTCAACTTGGAAAGCGGGCCTAGAATTTGGGCTTGCAATAGACCCTTATGAGCCTTGATTTGCTTTTAGTAACACAGTCAGGCCCTTCATGAGCCCATTTTGGAAATTTTCGGGCCACTTAACACTTTTTATCAGAAACCTTTTAACTAACGAAAAAAAAGAACGCATTGTACATGATTGAATATTGAAATCGAGATAATATTTTTTCTCTTCAATACTTCCGCTCAATAATAAGTGCTAAAATTTATGGAAGAAAGTTAAAGCAACTTTTTTAAAAAAAAGTTTTATTTTTGGGCATGAAGGCCAAATCAATTATAAAAGAACCTTTGTTAGAGGATTAGATGAGTGATTGCAAAAACTATTGAAAAATAGAGAACCAACCAAACCAAACCAAACATACCCAGTATATCCCGCCTTTAGGCAGGGTATGGGGACGGTGAGATGTACGCAGTCGTACCCTGACCTCTAAAATGGAATCAAGAGACTGTTTCCGTAGAGACCCTCGGCTCGTCGAACACATACACACTCACACAAAAAAAGAGAGAGAGAGATAGTGATAGAGAGGGGAGGGGAGGGGGGAGAGTAGAGATTGGTAACCGCCCACCTTCAAATCAATATTCCCGACTCGGGAGCTGCTGATCTGGGCGCCTATCGGCCTACACTGTCAATTTAGAGTTTCCGAGTCTGTGCTACAAGCGCCCAAAAATAGAGAGAGTATCCTTAGTCAAGCTCTCGAAAAGAAAGAAAAATATGGGAAAGAAGCTCATGTGCTTACATTGCATATCTCAAGTTTGGGGTGGAAAAGAAAAGAGTGATTGCCCGAAAAAAGAAAAAAAAAAGGCAGATGGAGGAAGTTTGTTCGAGAGTTCATCATATACTTTGAGAGAGTTCTTACTTGGTAGTGTGCATTAACATTGATGGTTTATTGACATTTTAGTCCACTTTACCCATATTTTATCCTACCTTGACCCTATCCCCATTACAACCCGTTGAAAGTCCCTTTGATTTGTGCATTTAATTATCTGTGACTATAAGGTACTTTGGTGCAAGATATGAAGAGGTTGCGTTGAACGACTTAATTGTGTGAATTTTCCATATTTTGTGAGGTTGTGTGAATCATATTGAATGGTGGCCAATTGTGTATGTTTGAGGAAAATCAATAATGACGGTTTGAGACTCTGACACATGCATTTTTCTTAAACTGCAATAGACCGATTGCACATAGGAGTAACTTGCACATACTTGAGTTCTAAAGAGTTTGTTTGTTGGTTCGTAAAGAACAATTGGGAAGTCTACTCCTCATTATGAGTTATGTATGATACTTGTTGTGGGGACTAAAATGAGTCACTTGAGGTGTGTAAAATCTTGTTCGTATGTGCTAATTTTGTACTTGTTCGAGGACGAACAATAGTTTAAGTTTGGGGGGTTTGATGTAAATTAAATAGACATATTTATTCTCTATGATTTTACACTTGTTGATAATTATAAATGACTCATTTTGCTATTTTTTATTGAAAATTTGGTATAAATATCGCTTTGTTTTTTTTTTATGATTTTTTAGAAAAATTAATTAAAGAAAAGAGATTTTGGACCTAGCATCTCAATTGGGCAAACCAATTTCTATCAATACAATTCCAAAGCTCAAAGCCCAAAATCCCACAAGAGAAAAATATTGATTGGTCCATCAAAAATATTGAGCTCTACGTTGAAATGGAGTTGGGGAAGAATTCTGGACCGGGGGTCCGCTAAGAAGAAGTTCGAGAAACGCAAGTTCACGTGAAGAACAAGACAAAAAAAACAAGTTCACGTGAAGAAATAAGAAACAGAAAAAAACAAAATTGAGGAAGAGAGCCTCCTGTGGAATTGAGATGAAAAGGTCACGACAAGAAGAAAGGTGCAACGGCAGGAAGAAAAAAGGAGCAAAAATACAAAAAAAGTAAGAAGAGACAGTTCACGGTGGAGGAAAAAAAAGTCAAGGAAAACAAAAAACAAAACGAATTGAAAGGGGGGAGCCGTGAGAATTGACATGAAGCACCGCACAAAAGGAAAAAATAGAACGCAGACGTATAGAAGAAAAAGAGGTGTTGGAAAAAAGAATTAAAGAGGTGGGGCTGTGTGTGCGGAAAAGAGGTTCAC
>JAOWBN010254748.1:0-11441 GCA_028565015.1 Pinguicula moranensis | reverse complement strand
GACTACCGGCACTTGAATAGCATCACTATTAAGAGTAAGTTCCCAATTCCGATCATTGATGAATTGTTGGATGAACTACATGGTGCCGCATGTTTTAGTAAGTTGGATTTAAGATCTGGTTACTTCCAAATCCGAATGGTTGAGAAGGACATTTTTATGAACAGCTTCATCACTCATCATGGCCAATTTGAATTTTTAGTAATGCCCTTTGGTCTATGTAATGCTCCTGCTACTTTTCAGAGTTTAATGAACCAAGTGTTCTCTGAGTACATCCGCAAGTTTGTTTTGGTATTCTTTGATGATATTTTGGTGTATAGTCGCAACTGGACTGATCATCTCCAGCATCTCTCTATGGTGCTATCACTAATGCAACAACATCAACTTTATGCCAAAGCCTCCAAGTGCTCATTCGGTAAAACTTCCATTGAGTACTTAGGTCATATTGTTACTACAGAAGGTGTTGCGACTGATCCGGAAAAAATTTCAGCCATGGTCAATTGGCCACGCCCTACTCATCTGAAATCCTTGCGTGGTTTCTTGGGATTGACAGGTTATTACCGAAAATTCATCAAAGATTATGGCACTATTAGCAAGCCACTTAGCTCCTCAAATGAGACTCATTTCACTGGAATGATGCTGCTGAACACTCATGGCAGCACCTCATTCGAGCTATGTCATCTGCTCCTGTGTTGGCTCTTCCCAACTCCAGCCAACCTTTTATCCTCGAGACAGATGCAAGTGACAAGGGAGTAGGTGCGGTGTTAACTCAAAAAGGGTGCCCTATAGCCTACTATAGCCGAGATTTGGGGCAGAAACAGCTCACCCTCTCAACCTATGAAATGGAGTTGTTGGCCATCGTTCTCGCAGTAAAAAAAATGGTATGGTTACATTCACTGTCATTCTTTTGTCATCAAAACTGACCAGCAGGCCATTAAGCACCTCTTGGAGCAGCGTTTGCATACACTACTCCAACATAAGCTAGCTTCAAAACTGCTGGGACTTGATTATACAGTCCACTATCGAAAAGGAGTAGACAACAAGGCAGCTGATGCCCTCTCACGTTTTGGCCCAGACATAGTTGCTTCTTGTCACAGTCTCACCTCATGTTCTGCAAATTGGATCTCTGATGTTGTGCAGAGCTACAAGGCTGATCCTCGACTCACTGACATTGTCCAAGCTAAATCCATAAATACATCAAGCTACCAGGATTATCAGTTTGTCCAAGGGATACTGAAAAGGAATGGAAAAATTTGCATTGGTCCGGATTTAGCTCTGAAACACCGCATTATCGCCACACTGCACGACTCACCTGTAGGTGGTCATTCAGGGGTCCAGGTAACACTTCAAAGAACTAGACTTTATTTTACTTGGGCAGGAATGCGACGAGATATTGAGAATTGGATTGCAAGTTGTGAAGTGTGTGTTACTTGCAAACCTGATAAGTCTGCTCATGCGGGTCTCTTACAACCCTTGGATCTGGCTCCATCTCCTTGGACCCACATCAGTATGGATTTCATTGATTGCTTGCCGAAATCTGAGGGAAAACAGTTGTTCTTGTAGTTGTTGACCGTTTCAGCAAATATGCTCACTTTGTTGGCATCTCTCACCCTGCTGAAACCATAGCCAAGGTTTTCATTGAGAATATTTACAAGTTGCATGGCCTCCCTACACAAATTGTGTCTGACCGTGATGCTGTCTTCACAAGTTCCTTCTGGCAGGGTATTATGAAACGAGCAGGAGTACAATTAGCGACAAGTTCGTCTTATCACCCACAATCTGATGGACAAACTGAGCGAGTTAATCGCTGCCTGGAAAACTACCTTCGCTGTATGTGCTCTCAGAAGCCTCACTCATGGTTCAAATGGTTGTCGCTTGCAGAATTTTGGTATAACTCATCTCATCACACCAGTATTGGTATGAGCCCATTTAAAGCCCTTTATGGCTATGAGGCTACCCATTTTCCAGTCCCAGTCCCCCCAAACTCGACGGGTATTATTCTGCGCGAATTCTTCCAGCAGAAACATGACATTCAAACATTGTTGAAGCAGAATTTGGTAGCCGCACGTCACAGGATGAAGTGGTAATAAGCAGCGGGTTGAGAGACACTTTCAAGTTGGCGATGAGGTATATCTCAAACTCCATCCTTATCGCCAAAACAGCATCAAATTCCGAAAGCATCTCAAACTGTCACCCCGTTTCTTTGGTCCATATCAAGTGTTGGAGAAAATTGGTACGGTCGCATACCGCATTGCATTACCATCATCTTCGAAGATTCATCCGGTTTTTCATGTCTCGCTGTTAAAAGAAAAGTTGAAGCAGCGAGAAACAGCCATCGCCGAACCACCGCCACTCCTTCCAGACGACACTTTCTCTATCAGGCCACTCACAGTTCTGAAAATCAGATCAATCCCTGGCACTTCAGGCCCTGTGCGTCACGCTCTAGTTCAATGGTCTGGTTCCACAACCGACCAAGCTACTCGGGAAGACTATGATTATATGAGGCGTCATTTTCCGGACATTTATCTTTGGGGACAAGGATTTCAAAATGGGGGAGTATTGTAACAACCCACCCTACAGCTACTAGCTGGGACAGCAAGAAACAAAGAACTCAACGCCAAGAGAAGGGAACTTCAACCAAAGTTAATGAAGGAGAGGAGTGAAAGGGATCTAAAAGCTCAGTTATTTTGGTTACTGTTATTTCCTTTTAAAGTTGTACTTTTCATTTTACAGTCTTCTCCTCAAATACGTAGTCCACGTTTGAATTGGAGAATTGGTCCTTTTCATTTATAGAGTCGTGGGAGTTAGTTTTAGTTACAGAAAACGTGGATAGAAGACTGGGAGTGGGCTTAAAGCAAGAGAGTAGCGACAGTGGAGTTATGAAATTTCTTCCTCAAATCCTATCTTCTTACTCTGTTGTTTTTCCAGAATCTGTTTCTTGCTCGAAATTATTGTAACAATCTTCAGGCTTGTTACAGTTTATTGGCAATGGAGCTTCATCTTGTACTGGCGCTGAGTGTTGTAAGTTAATCGGGGTTTGTGATTTCTATGGATTTTGTGTATTGGAGTTGATATATATTTACTAGAAGCAAGGGAAGGAAGACTGTCTCTAGAGGCTTCTGCATTTGCTTTTCTTATGATGGGAATTGGAACTTGGGTAAAGTTAAACTTGCCCTGGTTGTGGTTTAGGTGATACTCACTTCTTAGAAGATGAGAGTACGAAGATATTTGCAAGGAAAGTGGCTGATCATTATAGTCAAAGAACGAATCAGACTCTTGAAGAAAGGGAAGCAAGCCCTATTATTCACTTGAAGAAACTCAATAACTGGGTAATTTGTCTTGCAGCTCTTCCCCAATTACAGTCACTAACGTAACTTTTTTCTCAAATATAAACTTGCACCTTATAAAGATATATTACTTGTTTGTTCTTTTTTGGCAGATAAAGAGCGTCTTAATTCAGCTATATGCTAAAAGGGGTGATGCAGTTTTTGATCTGGCTTGTGGAAAGGTAGTTTACATCTAAAATTTTTGGAACTGATTCACATAAATGAGTGCTTATGTCGTTCCTTTGGACTTTGATACTTCTATTTTAAACCAGGGTGGTGATCTTATCAGATGGGACAAAGCAAGGATTGGTTATTATGTCCGTATTGATATAGCTGAAGGCTCGGTAAAGTGTCTATTTTTCCATCTTCCTATTTCCTGTCAATTTTCATCCTTTTGGCGACCTTGAATGCAGTTGGTTTTCATATGTTCTAAATCCGTCTTAATTTTTTGGAATGTGCTAGTTAGCAAGCTTGACCTTTCTTTGGTTGTTGGTCTTGAATGTTGCATAATGACTTTACTGAAATGTTGAGAATCTTGTTGCTGGAGACACAAATTTCCATATCTTAGTCACATATTACTAAATCTTAAGTTGCCTGCTTCAGTTGAAGAGTAATTGTTGTGGTTTGCTTGCATAATTTTACTTTATACCACATTTTAAGTCTTGACATGTAGAAGGCAAGTTTATGACTTTGTTTCATTTCAAAGCTGTGGTTACTCCTACAAATATTATGCTTTCATGTATTATTTTTTCATTTTGATTGATAGGTGAAGATTCTTTTCTGACATCAGATAGAGGAATGTCGCACGCGATATAATGGTGATGCTGACCACCACCAACGGCGTCAGAAGTTTTGCTTTCCGGCCCGACTTATGTGTGGGGGCTGCTTTGAGGTATGTGCATTATGGCTCATCGACAAATTTATCATATTAGAAATATGTCAGTCTCGTATGGCTTCTTCTATTAGATTTACCAGAGAGTAATAAGTTTCTGATGCAATTTTAACAATAAAATGGGTTCTTAATAGTTTTTTAGAGGAGTGTAAATGGTCTCTTGCCATTTGGAAAATGTGAGTCTGCATCCAAGGAAAGCATCCCTTGGTCGAGTTACATGGTAGCATTAAGTTTGCATCTATGATTGTATTTGGTTCAATATACTAGTTACTTCAAGGCCAGGACTAGTGGGGTGAAGCATCTCATTACATTTTATTGCCTATAATCAAACTATTCTCATATTACTTCAACCAAGTAAACATCCACCTGTTGATTTATAGGTCAGGCTGGACAAGGCTTTGGCAGAAGATGGCCCCTTTGATATTTGTAGTTTCCAGGTAAGTTGTCAGTGTACATTTCTTGTGGGGTATCTTTTCAATCCTTTGATTCAACGACATGCTTTATCTAGCCCTCTCCACTCCGTGAAGCATGGATCGTCGCGATATGCAATATGCTTCACCAAATTTCTCAACTGATACCCAAAATGGCCATTTATTTGTTTAATTTTTTTTTTCCTGTCATCTGTAGTACTTGTTTCTTTTCAGTTTGGCTTACCAGTTCAACCAATTTGATTTAAGCAAAAGTAAAGGACTGAACTTTATACTGAAACATGATTTCATCATTCATGTCAATGTCTTGGTGGTTCTCAATGTTAAGAATACTAAAATGCAACTTTTCAAGTTCCACGAATTGCGATTTAAATCGCGAAAGATGAAACATTGCAGTTCACTATGCACTATTCATGGTCCACAGAAGCACGTGCCAGGCTGGCCTTGGCTAATGTATCAGCTTTACTTCGGCCTGGGGGTATATTCATTGGTACAATGCCAGATGCCAATGTCATTATCAGAAAGCTAAGAGAAGGTATGAGTCTGCCAAAAAGCTGTTTGGATATGTTTGCTCAGTTTTAGCTGAAGTTGTTAAACTACTTACACTAGACACCGCATTATATTTTATGAAATATCAAGTATACAAAATGGCTGAAGTAGAAGTTGACTTTTTTTCTTATCAATTCTTTACCTAAATGATGCAGCCGAGGGTCTAGAAATTGGAAATAGCGTGTATTGGATACGCTTTGATGAAGAGTATGCAAACAAGGTGAATATCTACATCACCAGACAAAATTGTTGTGAAAAATGATGTCATCACTAGCCTCCCGTTGCAATATTCTTACTTACCTTTCTCAATTGTTGTAGAAATTCAAGTCTTGTAGCCCTTTCAGCATCAAATACACGTTCCATCTAGAGGTGAATGTACATCAACCTTTAATAATTTTCCTAGTTTACAAGCTTCTATAGTGGAATAAAGCATTGATTTCCTCGTAGTCATCCATGTTCATCCTCTTTTTGTTCATATTATTATATTGGATATGCTGCATCTTGATGGAATTTTCTTATTCAGTGGAAGTGTAATAGTTAAAGTCATTCTCTTGCAGGACGCTGTTGATTGCCCAGAGTGGATTGTGTCGTTCAATGTCTTCAAAGCATTGGATGAAGAGGTACCTTTAATTTTGTTGGTGTGTTTGTGCTCGTTAATCAGGTTCTCT
Source organism: Pinguicula moranensis (assembly GCA_028565015.1). NCBI lineage: Eukaryota > Viridiplantae > Streptophyta > Magnoliopsida > Lamiales > Lentibulariaceae > Pinguicula > Pinguicula moranensis. The sequence continues at coordinate 5,581 of JAOWBN010254748.1, read as the reverse complement.
TTCATAATTTTATTTTCAGTGACAAATAATTTCATGGTGAAGTTGAAAAGGGCAAGTTCTCATTCATAATCTTTATTTTCAATAACAAATAATTTCATGGTGAAGTGTTTTTTTTTTTTATAAGCAATTTCATGGTGAAGTTGAAAAGGGCAAGTTCTCTTTCATAGTCTTTATTTTCAACTACAGCGTCTAGCCATTATCAGCTTTAACCTTACCAAGACAAACTCATATTTCAATGTGCAGTATGATTTGGAGTTAGTATTTGTGAAAAATTCACACGTAATTGTGGATGAGTTCTTGAAAAAACCCGAATTTGTGGAGCTTATGAGGAGACTTGGTGCCTTGGGAGACGGAAGAGATGAAAACAGTAAGTTGAATCGAAATTTCTGGTGATACCAGAGCCCATCATTGGGAAGAAGAGCTTATTTCTTTTAAATAAAACAATTTTATATTCAGACTATTAACAATGTTTTGGCACTTTCAACTGCTGAATCTTGTCTTAGGTGCATTGTCGCCAGATGAATGGGATGCTGACTACTTATATCTGTCCATTTTTAGAAAGGTGAAGACTTCGCTCCTTTTTTTGACGGTTTAATTATTTGGTGCACTCCAGCTGAAGAATTTAGGTAATCCAATTAGAAGTTAATTTTTATTTTATGCTTCTCTTAGTTCGAAATGTTAACTTTTTACTGCAAAAGTTGATGTTAAATTGCTTTATCTGAAAGTTTCTGTTCAGCTGGTGTTGAAAAGCAGTTTTGCAGAACATTATTCTCAGTGTTTTTTATTTTAATTTTTGTTATCAGTAAAATATTTCCATTAATACAGTATATCCCCTATCTATATGTACAGATCAGATTTCAGTTTTCTTTCCTTTTTAACAGATTGTACAAGTACTCTACATATTCTCTAATAAGTTGCTTTGACTCGCTTTAACCCGCTTTAACCATATTCCAGCACATTCTAAGAAACGCAAGTTAGAGACCACACATTTCTTTGTTGCCTTTCATTAAACGCCTTTAACTGAAATTGAAGAAAACTGTCGTAGCATCTTATAAAATCCCAGCGGATGTCAGTATTTGCTTCCTCAAATATGAGCCTGGCAAATCTCTAATCTCCCTTCATTGATAACAAAGTTGCATTTCTCCCTACAGCAAGAGGGCAACCAGAGCTAGGTCAAGCCAGTGGTAGACGAGACAAAGGCAAGATGCACCTGTTGAAGGACGATATTGTGTTCATCAGAGATACTACTTAGGAGGAGCACATCACAGGATCATGCAAGCTTACAATGATGCCGCGACATGCCAACTGCTCGGAATCGTGGTTTCAGTAGCAATTTGGAGGTAGCTCCAGTACTGGCGAATGGGCATACAGTAGTGTTATCTTGCTGCTTTATTGTAGATTCAAAAAGCCAGCTATCTGGCTCAAGCAAAATGTCTGTCTTTGTTCCCTTGATATGGAGTGTACTTTATTTGGGAGAACTGGTGACCGATTTTCTAATGTGACAGACACCCTCTACTCTTTTGATGTAACCCAACATATTTTTGACTGGATCGAACACGGAATAAATTTAATTTTAATGTTATTTAAAAATACTTCATTCATTCTACACAATCAGATTTTTTAGATAAACCTATACATACAGGTTGATCTTGTGTACATATTAAAGTACGTAGGTATATACAAGGGTCGAGCAAGGACTCCTCGGGGCGGGACTCAACCTAAATGTGACTTGTGAGGAGCGGAGCGGACTCCACAAATATTTTTTAGCCATAAATATAAAAAATAAAAAATAAATAAAAAAAATTGGAGGGGCGGGAACCACCCCTTGTACATCTACAAAACTACAAGACACGTAGGAATAGATAAAACCATCTTTATTGAAGAGAGGAGCAAATATTCACAGAGCTCCCCCCTTCTGAGAAGCAACAAGTTCATGGAACAGTAAATTATAGAAAATCGTGACATTCTAAAGTTATGGACACAGCCAGTGAACTGAAATAACAGAGAAACCACCATCCCTGTAACGTCGGCAAATTCAGTTACGGTTGATCAACCACGCTTCAGCAAAATCACTAATATGGCCATGATTGCTAATCCCATAAATCCTGCTGCGGCAATGTCGTTTGATGTTTTACTTCCATCACGATCTGCAGATGCTTTATTGCCACCAATACCTCCGAAGAAGTTCTTGAAATAGTCAGACAGGTTGGTCATCATGCCAACCACAGCGTCCTTGATCATCTGAAATATATCCTTATGCTCGTCAGCAGGAACTGATTCGGGAGAGTAGGATAGATGATCATTGACAGAAAAGGAGTGGTTGAGTGGATCACTGTCCGAAACAGATTCCACATTCAGATTCATGGAAGAGCCAGACAGACCTTCAAAGGAAAGTAGAGAATGTTGGTTACAGCTATATGCAGCGTTCTTGCAAGATGAAATGTCAGTTTAGATGAGAGGTCTTACAGACACTCTGTGACTGCAGAAAATCCTGAAGTTCTTGGTTTTTCAACACCGCATTCCAAACATTTGGGTCACAGGCAATCGAAGCAACAACATTCTACCAAATGCATCAGGTATGCATATCAATCATAACAGCATAATGATGTACTTCAATTTGTAAAGGATATTTAACAGTTCATACAGATGATATTTATGGGGTTTACGGAAGGTTGCAACAGAAACCTCAAACTACAACTTTGAGAAAAACAAAAATTATAAGAAGAGGGAACTGTGACAAATCTGCAGTTGTAGAAAAATTTGAACTTTCATGAAATGAAGGCAAAGCTGACAACCTGGGCCTGGGAGCTTTCATGTAGAAGTCTAAATGCCATAAGAGCAGGGGCTGGTAATTCAGAACTCTTAATGATTTGTGTATTTGAAAGAGGCAAGCCAGATTCAACAATAGAACCATCGTATCCAGTTGGATTGGCAGACGAAAGATAGGCCCTGAATCATCGCGCAACAAACTTAATGAATGAAATACCATATTATATACACAAGCCATATTATATACAAAAAGACCTGAACTTTACAGACAATATTATATTTGAGATTTTCCTACTAAAGTTGAATGAAATAAATTGGAAGATATAATGCAGGCACACGGTTTTTTCTTCACGAAGTTGCATTTCTATACCACATTTTCGGTGTGACGAGACTCAAATGCATCCTCAAACTTACAACAACAACGTACCAGTATATAACCAACTAAGTTGGGGTCTGAGGGTCAGATGTAAGCGGCCTTACCTTATAATTGTACAAAGAAATGCATCCTCGAACTTGTGATCAGTAAATGGAGAATAAAGATATTGAAAAACTAATTACGGAAATAGTTATACGGAATGATGAATTGGGTAGCAACCATTTTCTGCAGATCAATTGTAAACAATTCACTGCAGAAAATGTCAATGAAAATATTCTGTGAATGAACTAAAGAAAAATGAATTAGTGGAAACAGATTACCAAGTGAAATCAAAATTTAAAAATCGCGAAAAAGAAAGAAAAATGATTACTTTTCAAGGGCAGATGAAAGTTCCGTAGTAGCCTCTTGGGCTTCGTTCAGAGTTGGCGTACCCCCGAACACAACTCTCGGCATCGGCTCAGAATCCCTAACCGATATCTCCTCCTCCACACCAGCGACAACCCAATCGTCTATCTCCGAACAATTCCTCGTCAATCCGGCCTCGGGAATCGATGCCACCAGCTTCAGATCATCCGCCACCGTCGCTGCCGCCGGACGGACGGAGGCCGCCCGTCTGATGGCAGACGAAAACGGATGGTCCGCCGTAAGTCCACGGATGCGAACAGCTGCCACCTTCGCCGCCGCACTCATCACTCCACCCCCCATAGTTTAGGTTTGAGAATCGGAGAATTCAGATTTCAGAATCCAGAAATGATAGACGGTGACTTTGATGTGTGGTATTGTTTAAAAGAACAAGATATTTTGGTTTATCGAGCAGAGCATGAAACTCACGCGAGCCACGTGCTACGAATGGGATAATTTTGATAAAGAAGGCGGCTTCAAGAATTAACTTTTTACCTTTTGAAACAAAAATATGATACTGGCCATAATGAAATTGGACAAATCAAATTGGTGTACGCGCCGTAGCAATTCCTGTGTCCGAAGGATTTTGCCTCGGCCCGGGATAGGAATGTGATAACTCCTTAAGTTTTATACATCAAAAATGGGAGGATTTTAGTAATCCCACTATAATCTCTCCTTTTAGATTAATCATTTTATGTAATTACCTTGTACTTCCAAAATATTGAAATTAAATTATATTAATATATTATTTTAATCAAATTATCATAAGTACATTAGATTAAATTATGTTAATTAAACTATAATATCATAAATATATTAATTATTTTTATTTTAATTAATATTGTTTAACTTAATTATATTAGATTAAATTATTATAATTAAGTTACTATAATTAAACTATATTAACTAAATAATTAAAATTATACTATTTAATTAATTATATCATGTTAATTTATTTTAATCAATTTAATTGAATTAAATTATTGTAATTATATTAATTTATTTCAGTTAAATAATTTTAATTAAATTAGTGAGGACGATTTAGTAAAAATACACATCATTAAAAAGATGTGTCATTATAACATCATTTATCCTTATTTGCCAAACGACAGTTTTTTCTTCAAGGTTATCCTTCAAAACCATTACCAAACAAGGAATAAATATTTTTATCCTACCCTAATCCATTAGGGATTAAACTTATCCAACTACCAAGCGCAATCATTTATTTCAGGTGATGGATATGTTGGATCAAGTGAAGTGTATGTTGTAGCGCTGGTTCCATAGCTTTGGCTGCTGCATTATGGCTCCCCGGCTTTGGATTTTGCTCAGGAACCATGTTGTCTTTGCGCATTCTCAAATTTCATAACATAGGAGCTAGTTCAAGAGTGAGATTGGTGTGGTTTATGTGCATTGTAAATAGCCGCCCCATAGGGCGTGTATAACATTTGCGGAAGTGATATGGCGCAAGAGTCAATCCCGCAAGAATGACAATAAATTATTTTATGGACAAAAATACCCCCAAACTTCTTAGCTGCATTAAATTTATTGTAGGGGTATTTTTATCAATAAAGTATGATTCTTCCGATTCTTGTGTAAATCACTCTTGCGCTATATCACTTTTGATAACATTTGGCACATCTTGTGCATCTTCAAATCACCAACTTCGCTAAACATAGTTCATATTTTACTATAGGGATATAAGTGTAATTGAAAATGTAAAAAATAAAAATAAAAAAAGTGAATTCAATAATAAATTGAGTGATTTGATTTAGGCCAGGGCTGCGGTGCGGGCGGTGCCAAAACAGCCCGTACCGCGTCCGCCCGCAAAAGTTGCGGTAGCAAAAATATGTACCGCGTAGCGCCCGCAAAGAGTATGTTATCGCACCGCACCACACCGCGAAAGTTCGCGGGTGGATGCGGATTCCGCGTAAACCGCGAACTTTCACGGTGCGGTGCGGGACAAGCCTCATGGATTCCGCATAAGTACACCTGGATTTTTTTGAAAAATATAAGCAATTTTATGATATTTTATCG